>VYZV01011498.1:18341-39442 GCA_013401275.1 Pandion haliaetus | reverse complement strand
AGTGGTACCTCATATCTTTTTTTTAGCATAGTTCTGAAATGTGCCTCGTCTTTTTTTTTAGCATAGTTCTGAAATGTGCACTGAAGAGCTATTGGATAAACTTTCCAAGCTCTATTTCACATTAGTGATGTGCAGTAAAATACCCACTGTTTTTAGACAAAGGATAAGGCTTATACCAAAAAACCACTATGCCACTTGGCTGCGTATCTTTGGTATATTTATAGTGCAACTATTCCGTTTCATCTCTAAAGGGGAAGTTCTCCAAAGGACTGCGTCCCCTGCCACTGAGAATCTACTATGACTTCCTACATTCACTAGGATGTCAGACACTAACCTACTACTTTAAACAAATGAAGAATGTGCAGTGAAAATAATTTCTTCCTGTTTTTAAATATACTACTGAAATGAAATAAAATCAAACCATGCCAGATTTCACATTAGAAGGTAAGAGCACGTTTCAATTCTCTTGCAAGAGTTTAGGAGCATACAAATGCGAGCATAAATTTCATGGCAATTTTTAACGACAGATATCCAAGGTGCTATTTGAAAACATTTGTAATTTAATTCTTGTTAATCTAGATTTAGTCAACCTTTGTCTCTACAAAAAAGACACCTGTTTTTTATTTTGCTTAGATACTTAGAATTATTCAAAATGCATAGAAAGGCTAGAACTACTTAATTAAAATATATTGCAAGCGTATTTTGCTAAACTTATACCACTAAAGCCTTGCTGTATTGTAAGTTTTATTGGAGTTGGCCTTTTAAACACAGTACCATGTATTCACACAAGCCTAGATATATACCTGTATTTCATACTGCTATTTGAGTAGGCATACCAACACACATCTATAGTACATATCATCCAGTGGCAGTGCAATAAAATGTAGCGCCATCAAAATCCCTTTTAATGTTTTTTCAACTTCTAAACAACAACATTCTTTCTGAACAGGTCTGTCCAACCAAATTTGCATATTGCTGAACACTGGCTTCGTCACTTGGCCCCTTCCTTCTTTTCTTATACACACTGTAAGGCATCACGGTTCTCTTGTGAAGTACTCTCACTCTGCCCAGTTCCTTAATACGACCTTCATCAACTGCAAAGGCAATCAGAGAACACAAAAATTAGTTATGTATATTGTCCATATGATCTTAATTTATGCAACTAACTTCAGTCTGCATAATGAAAACTGTATGAAGTAATAAAACTAATCTACAGATGAAGAGCAGATGAAAGCAGAGCTGATCTACAGAGCAATCTTCTTGAATCATGGTTGAAAACAAAACCTAGGTTGCAAATTAACTGTATTTGTGGTGTGTGAAAAAATAAACCATGCATCACACATTTCTAATGGTGATATATGGCATTTCTGAAAATACCTCTACTGCTGTGTTTTAAAATTCACGTTCATTTAATGCTCGCTGGAGCTCACTGCCAGAAGTGAAATCCTACCTGGGAAATACTTTCAAACACCATCAACCAGAAGAGACTTGCTGTTATTGCCATATTGCACTTAATTACTACACCACTTGCAAAATCCACCAACACAGCGCACTCCCTTTCCTCAACTGTGAACAGTGTATTAAAACCAGCAAGAAGCCTCCACACTATTTGCCTTAGGTAAGCATCAGGCAATAAACTACCTTCCCAGGTGAAACTCCCTGGCCCTCCAGCCCCCAACTTTTTTCCTCATTTCTACTGGTTTCTGAGTTTCTCTAGTAGAATGAAGTTAAACAATGCCCTTACTTCAAGTCTGATCCCCAAGCTCTGCAGACTGACAGAGTTAGCAGTGCAAGCACTAGCTGGGTGGGCACAACATAATTCCTCAAGCTTTCAAAGATACACACACCACAGTTGAATCTTATTAACCTCATCTACAGACCCCTGTGACTTAATTTAACCAGAATCATACACATAACAGCATTGTTGAACAAGTTAAAACTTCCTTATTTTTATGAATCCAAATGATGCTACTATTGCTGAATAATAATGTTATATAGCTGCTGCGTGTCAGAAAAATTGGCTCTACAGTGCTAGAAAACTCTGAAAGGGAGAGAACACGCCACACACCTGAGGCCATTGCAGGATAAATTAATAAAATTGTTACAAAATACTGGTAAAAGAAATCTTGGACTTTTCTGAACTTCAGGTTTAAAAAGCCACCAATGTAAGAGTCAACTTAAACACAGAATCTGAAATACAAGTTTGAGAGTAGAACCATATAAATTCGAATAGTTACAGAGAAGAGATGCTTTCTAGAACATCAGCATTTGGGGACAAACTATGCAAAGACTCAATCTTTTTTCAGCATCAGGACATTATTCTGACTGAAGAGACAGCACAGGTAAGCATAATTGCTTAGCTTTAAGTACTGCATCTGCCCCAAATTAAAATATTTTCTTTGTTCATGTACTCACTTCATTTAGGTTAGAATAGTTAAGGCTCCTTGAACAGTACCTGAATGGTATCCACTCTACACCATTCCCCGCTTACAACACACACAATGAAGCCTTCTGCTGATCATCGGTTGACTCAAAATCAAACCAACTGCTGTGGAAAACCCCATAATTCAAATAGCTACTTCATGGGAAAAAATAGGTTTTATTTATAAGAGAATAAACAGAGGTAGAACTTTCTCAGCAAGTTTCACAAATGGCAATAGATCCAAAGTGCAGAGTATATGACACCAGCTCTGGAAAGCAACTTGGTCACCAAGTCCTGTCTTGGTTTTTTTGTTTGTTTGTTTGTTTGTTTTTTTACCATACCTGCTCATTAGACTTGCCACAGGTAAGCTAAACAACTTGTCTGGAAGAATCTGAAGAAATCTAAAAGGCAAATTTCTATACAAATGTAGCCCTTACTATGGAAAAGCTTAATACTCCCTTTGGGGCCTTCTTTATGCTTTAACAAAGACAAAAGAGGTCATGAAATGCTTTTCTTTGCAAGACATTCTTAAGAACCCGCCCCTATTCAGCCACAGAAATGGCTTATAAACATTTTTGTGCTGATTGCCTGAATTTAGTATGTGAAATTTAGCGAAGCCTGCTTTACAAAGTTTAGAATGACTTCATTACTTTTATCTATGTTTTGATTCCTAACATGAAAGCACAATGTATTTCTTGAGACTTAACTAGGAAAACGTGGTTTGAAGGAAGAAAATCTGAATAGTACTTGCTAAGATTGCATTCTCCACTAATTATTGTTGGCAATTGCTTTAGATAAACACCAAGTCAATAACACTTTATGGCTTTCTCTCCCTCTTTGAAATCCATTAGGTTTTTGATGTGTGGCCAATGCCTTTCTGATATCCCAATAGGTTGTTTTTACTACCAAGACCTACTGCCTCTTCTATTACATCGCCGTCCTTTCTGAAAGTTCACCAAGGAAAAATTTGCAATTTTAGCTTCTGGAGGTGACACAAGTGTAAAGTTATTTTAACTTCTTTAAATTGGAAAGTTTATATTTACTGCACCTCTAGGCTGACTATAAGTTTGTGTCCTGAAATGGATTTATGCCAAGCCTAGCCTTCATAGTCTCATGCCAAAAGCACTTTCAAAGCCGTTCACTACTCACTGTTTGATTCTCATTGCTTTCAAATAATACTGAAGCCTGATACTCTGGATGAGTTCATCTTTTGGCTTGGAGCGTTCCTGGCCCCACATTCAACTTCTTACAGTAACTAAAGCTACTGTACCTTCGGTTTCACTATAGCCTTGCTGGCTCAGCTGAACTCTGTTCTTGTTGCTCAGCATTTATATACCCTTACTCCACTTTTACACATTACATCAAGCGCAGCTGGTGCATTATCCTCCTTGCAATCAGGCCCATGTTAGCTCTAGCTCTACAGCCATATGAAACTGTTATTATGACCCAGCGTTCTTTCAAATTTGTTAAGCACTACAGCCAAGTGTTTTCTGGGGCAAAGTAAGGCTTGCCAAGCCGTGCTGTAGATCAGTCCTTTCTTGGACAGGTTTGTGGCATAGGTTTACAACACAACCCTCAGCCAGGAGAAGGCTCTCCCAGAGCAATTGAGAAAATACCAATATCTTGAAAAAAATCACTGTAATATGAGTACTTCAGACATGTTTTAAGCTTAACACAGTAAGTTCTGTGCATAAAAAGACTTGGCAATGAGTTTATCATCAGGAAAAGTTTAAAGCCAGGTATGTTTGGTCTTACTAACTAACATTTGATTGACTGTATTTATACTTGTTCTACCCATTAAGGTTGATTCCAGATTCCTCAAATAAGGTTTGAAAGGCAGAAAAATAATAGTCCAAATGTCTACAAAGATTACCTGTTTTAGTGAACATTTTTCCATTGACTCCCCCAAAACCAAAAACTTTAATGAGAAAGACAACCTTCTGTAAAAGTACTTAATTATATATAATTTAAACTCCATCTGAAAAAGAAACCTTTTACTGAAATGTTAAGTATCAGTAAAATAATCTCAGGTACATAGTGAAGCTTTTAGAGAAAGCTAATAGGAACTTGTGTCACCATAATAACAAAACTAAGTTAAAATTCAGCCACCTTTCAGTTGCTATTGCTCTGACGGCAATACCATATGAATTCAGGAAAGTACTCCCTTTACTCGTGATTTAAACCTATGAAGAATAAAGAGAATTTAATGGAAAATAAAAGCAGATTGGGTTCTGGCATTGTTTAAAAAAGAAACTACCCTCCCAAAAAGAAAAATTAACTATATGTTCCTGCTGAGTGGCACATAATTAAGTTTGCTTTGTATTAAGAAGATGCCAGCTGAATTCTAACAGGCCTACTCTGCGTGACTGATGCTGGGATACAGGAGCAATCTCGATTCAAAATGAGATCTTAGGCTATATTAAATATAATTAATTGTTGAAAATAAGAAAAACATCTCCAGCAATAAGTATTATTTCCATGCTTTATTAAAGGAATTTCAGTTAGTGACTTCCATTTCTGGAAAGACCCAGACTGACCAGGTAGTGGAACACTACATTCGGGCAACTTTAATCATTACTGTAATTACTGAATGCAGTATTGTTACCATTAAAAAGCTAAAAAAAGCTTATTTTTTCCTACTCACACTTTCTCATTTTATACCTCCCGAGTCTCCCACTAACCTCTGCTTCACCTCACAAGTAGTTGATGCATTAATTTATATAACCCTCAAAAAGATAAAATCATGGGTTTGAAGACAAAATTTCTTTTGCAAGTGCATAATTGTTGGATGCCTCATCAATTTATATTTTATAGCCAGTTCATTTTCTAAGGCTGGCTTCTTTAGCCATCACCCCAGTCCATCTCCGTATGACTAAGACCAGACCTTGTAAGCCACAGTTTCAAAGACTGTGCCACGCAGCTCACATGGCAAGTTGCTTCTTAAGAACATTGTAGAAACCATCCTCCTGTAAGTCCACATTTTGTTCAACTAAGCAAATATCACTGGGTCTTGGAACCATATTTTCATGTTTTTTTACAATTTTTTACAATTTATCTATTTCTGTGCATTCTCTTCTGACACATCTGGAAACACTTCATCTTTATCACTTGAAATGACTGGATTTGGTAGAAGCAGTTCTATTAACAAAGCATTATAAATAAGCACTAGTACTAGAAGGAGGCACAATACTGCTAATGTCTATTTGAATTCTTGGGACTGCGAAAATTATCTTCTCATGGAACTGTTGATTAATTGTAGTCTACAGAAAAGACTGTCACTTGACATACAAACATGTAAAGTTTTACCCCTTAATTCAGTTACATCTATCAATACAGTTTGGATGGTAGAGACATAAAAAAACCTAAACTGCAGAAAAATCAATTCTGCAGATTGAAAGTACCTGTCATTTTAGGAAACTGAGCAACTGCGGATGCCAACTGTCTTTCTTTACCAAAATATCATCCTATAGGTCTTAAAGCTAAAAATACAGCTGAATTCTTGTTGAATAAATTGTCGCTTCTTTCTCTTCCCCCCTATACTCCTAAAACAGCAGACTATTTCTATAGTGTTCATCTATTGAAATTTGAATATAGGAGAGATTTCATATTTAATTCAACTTTGCCACTGTGATCCCACAAAGAATTTGCAAGGATTGCAAAGAGGGGTTAAAATTCTTTGTTCCCACCCCCATATCACTATTAAATGCAATTTATACATGGAGGATTTCTTTCCTGAAAAAACAAAGCATATTGGATATGTTGTTAAGTATCGGTAAAAAACAAAGTAAAAGAAGTGATCTAAAGACCCTCTACGCAATGGTTTGTCTTGGCAGATGTCAGGTTTGATTTCTTGGCACAGCTACACACATGCACCTTCATCAAAAGCACAGGCAACATTGCTGAGCGACACTGAGTAATAAGCTAAAAGTAACAGCAGGGGTCTTCAAAAGGCAGCCTCATCCAGCAATCAGCCCCAGAAATACTTTTATACTCAAGGGACTAGGAGGAATGTGAAGAGCAGAAAATCTGACATACTCCTGTACAATTCAGTTTTTATTTCTTCGCACAACCCAAACCAACTTCCCCCCAAAACTACAAGCTCCCTCCCCAAACCAAAACATGATTTTGAAATGCTGACATGCATTCCTGCTGAAATCCCACCATAAAATAAGGAGGAATTCTTTTACCATTTTTATTCACAGTAATAGCAAAAGGGCATCAGCGTGCTTTTACATAAAAATCTGAGGTTTCATGTTCTGAATTTTTTTTTTTTTTACAGCATAGGAATTGATTTGCAATTTTATAAAATTATTTTGGGAAGCTGATATCCAAATATTTTCATTCTCCAAGTGCATTAATCTTTATTATTACTACCTAATATAAGCTGAAGTGAAAAACAGCTACATCTGGTCAGAAAGCCGGGTAAGCACGTGCAAAGCCGTACAACTGAGACACACAGAGCAGCGAGCGAGCTCTGCAACAGCCTGCTGTGACTCTACACAGGCTTGGAGCCAACATCGCGTTCAAAATAAGTGTGATGGTTCAAATGTTTTCGTAGCAAACTATTGCTAAACGAGCTTTTCAGTGGTGGCTGATTTGGGTCAAGCTGGTTTTGATCAATACTGATTTGGAAAGACAGCCTGCAGCGGCAGTGTTCTGTGCTGCTCTTCTTTAGAGCCATGCGTGATGGGTGCCGAGTCAGTGGTACCTCTTTCCTCAGCCCCTTTAATACACTCGTCACAAACATGACATTTTTAAATGGGTTATAATCTAGAGATGCAAGCAAGCTAACAATTTTTTTGAAGTGCATTTTTCCATTTACAGGAAAGTAAGTGAGGAAATAATTAAAAATAAGTGACAAATTTATTGACTTTCTTATTTTTTAAATAGGAAAAAGGACAACTGCCAATTTTCAGAAAAGCCCACATTAGTCACAGGAAAGTATTTCTTATATTTTCTGTACAGAATGGATTGAGAATTAGTATGAAGCCATGCCGAGGTCTGGTATTCCTAATCCAAATAAGAAATGTGGCACTCCCGCTGAACTCTGAAAAGACCCTGCTTCTGATCATAAGTTTCAGTTTCTTTAAATGCTACTTAAACCCCCTGAAACAAAGAAATTATTTGGCCATCTTCACTGTGTGCTTCTGCATCCATGCTACACAGGGAACCTGGATTTATTTTTTTCTCCATAGCAGGACGAAACAGTGGAAGAAAGAAAGGAAACAGGCAAAGAACCAGTCCTAATTCAAAATTTAAAATATGTAAAACATGCCATTAACTGAAACCTGTGAGTCACTTTGAAAGCAGTCTTTGAAGAAAAGTCCCACGTAAATGACTCACATTAAAAATTAGTTTCCATTTTGCTTAAAAATGGAATCTCAGAAAAACTGTTTTTACCTCTAAGCATTAAATCCACAGAAAAAAAAAAGTATGAAGATTAACACTTGACAACTGCTGTATTTTCAGACTGACAACCCAGATGATATGCTTGGTTTTTTGTTTTGTTTCAAGTTGTTCTTGGTTTTTAATTTTCAATTCTGAAGCAGCTAGGACTTGCATCATTTTTAAAGATGAACACTGTTCACATTTTCCAAACCAAAGAAAAATAACAGGTGTAAATTTACAAGTAGTTTAAAAAGTTTCCGAGCTTTCAAACTAGGTGTAAAAATGATCAAAAGAAGACCCTATCCCTTGCTGGTCACACTACAGCAATGTTAATCTGTTTGAGAAACACTACAGCCTTGTCGAATTTTTTTTAAAGAAAAGCTACATCTGGTTTACATGACCTTGTCACAGTTGATGATGAATGATTTTAAAACAAAGAAACTTTAAAAGGAAGAAACAAATTAACTTTTCCAATTTTATGACTGAAATATAGGAGATATTAATTACTGGAAATCGAAAATGTTTCTACCTCAGCCAGAAGTCTAATGTATCTGACCTTTGAATTTAAGCTCATTTCTTACTCAATTTAAAGCATTATTTCTTTTCGTTCACCAGCAAAGCATACAAAGTCATCCTCAAAAACAAAATCAACAATACACAGTGACAAGATAAGCAATATCCATTAATAGTAATATTTATATAAAACAGTGAGTCGAAATGTGTTTTTTCTTATATTGCTTCTTTCATACTAAACTCATACATTAAGAAATATTAAAAAACAGTATGCCTTCGGGTATAAAAATACTAACTTGAACCACAATAATAGTACAGTTAAAATGAAGCATAAACAACAACACAAAATTCAGTTAAAAGAAATCTTATTTAAAACCAGACAGCACAAGTCAGAAAGGAAGTACAGTAAAATGCTCAGGATATTCTGAATCAGCCAAATCTTTGCAGCCACTCTAACAAGAAAAAAATAGGAACTTTTGAAATCACTCTTCAAAGAGAACATTTCTAAGGGGAAAAATGCACCTTATTAAAATATTATCAATGATCCTTATAACATGAAGAGAGAAGAATTACAGTTTTACAAGTATAACTTTTAGGGAACCTTAAAATGGGTGAAGACAGTGAGTTGCAACAAGGGTAAATCCTAAAGAGGTCTTCCAAAAATCTTTTGGGCTTTGTGCCTGAAATCATACAACTGGTTTATGATTTGCAATTCAATCGTGAGAAGCAAGCAGACTAATCACTTGACAAAACGCATTCAGAATCCACTGCCCCTGCTGTGCCACGCGGAAACAATAACTTATTGTGTTTTGACTCTTATTATTCTAGTAGTAAACATGAATAGGGGCCAATGGAAAACATTTCCTGTGAATTTGGCAATTCACAGCAGTTCTCGTTTTCAGCTGTAATTCACAGCAACCTGCAAAAGCTTCTGGCTTACCTGCAAATACAATCCTCTGACTACATTGCCTAACACTAAAATCCAAGTATGGCCAACTGTTTTGGACACATTTGAAAGAGATACACATAGAACAGTAAGTATAAAAATCCCGGTTTATTTATAAGGAGCTCTCTTACAATACAATTATTCTAACTTACCTCAATTTATTACCCTGAAATACAGTGACCGAGAAATGGCTACTGAAGGGCTATATTTAAATGATACTGATATTTCTCCAAGGACTTGCCTTTCAAGGGTGCACTATTAAAAAAAACTAATAGTACCTAGGAAAACATTAGTTAAATGAGACTGAACAACTTCCCATCTGAAAACAGTATCCAGTGCCTCCCAGTCAAGACACTAAGACAAAAAAATAAAAAGGGGAATATAATCAAGTAGATGGCAAGTAGACAAACTATTTCACTTTTAGATGCTCTTCCAGAAGACAAAATGAACTAGTCAATTCTTTTGAAGTTGCATCCCTGACACTATTCTTGATGACTTCAGATACAAGAAATGAGAAAGTGAATTTCCAATGAAGAACATTACATACCCAAGAGATTTTTGTGGGGTTTTTTTCTTGTTTTAAATACCCTTTAATTACGCCTTCAGTTTACAGGCACCATGCATACAAGGACCAGAAGCAGAAATGCAGCAGGTACAGCTCGGTTTTAAGTGCATGAACCTTGTGAGACACTAGTTTTGTGCAGGGAGGGCCCTGCAGACTCTTGCCCTAAACCAGGTTCTGCGACTGCAGCACCCAGGCCATCAGCAGACTGCACAAGGCAGTTTTGCAGATCCAAGCTAGCTAGGTCAAAGTTTTACAATCTCATTCATGTACCAACTCATTTTTGCTGGACTCTGCAGGCATTTCTAATGCTTGATTATGATCACACTGGGTTCTGGGAAGGTTTATTTGCTCTGGGTCAGCATTGACGAGCCTGACCAAGCTTCATCCTGCATCAGATGCTTCTCAGAACCGTTGTTAGCTGAGTTTTTCTGTTCATCAAAGCATCCAAGTTATTCAGAACAACACAAGAATGTTTAGTATTTTGAGCTGCTTGTTTCTCTTTAGAGACAGAAGGGAAAAATCATACTCAAAATCCAATGAGCACTTGGAAACAGCCCATGAAAGCAATTCTTTAATTCACTTGCTAACACATAATTAAAACTGCACACGTATCTTTCCAGAGAGTTTAGCAAGGTATCTGTCATGTCAAGAACATCATCAAAAGTGACTCAGTTACTGTTGGGAGAGACACATTAAACATACCATTGAATCTGTGAATTAAAGGTTGAGAATACTGAATTAGGGATGCATTGTAAATAGAAGAGATGAGGGATGGAAAGCAACTGCCACACAAACACTTCCTATTAGGCATGAATGAAACATTTCATTCATTTCTCATGAAAAACATGAATGAATATTTTTCTTAGATAAACATGGAATGCTTACCTCATTACTAACTCTAGTAGAACTTTAAAACTAGTAACTACACTGACATCTCAAACAGAGATCTACTTCCTGAATATATTTTGCCTAAGAAAAAAACAGAAACAGTACATAAACTGCATTCTCATTCCAAGTGGTAGCTAAAATACCTTGTAATTAAGAAAGCACACTTTGTAACTTTAACAGGCCATCATCACCCTCTGGATTATAACCTTGCTTCCAGGGAATTAAAAAAAATTGTTGTGGCTGAGATAGAAATAATAATTAAAATAAAGTGAATTTTAGTAATTCTGCATGGGTTTTTTAATACTATTTTATAAATATATTTCCATATACTTACTTTCATCACATTTATGCAAGAATAAAAAATGTTGGCAGCTTTGTTTCTTTTTCTGAAGCAAAATCTTCCCATGGGACTGACCCCAAGCCAGCTGATAGTGAAGGGGAGCTAACGAGGACTTCAGACTTTCACAAGAAGGCTTCCCAGGAGGCACTTCCACTTTCAACCAGACTTCCAGGGACTTTTAGTCACAGGATTTAATGACACTTCAAGCCAACAGCAAAACACAGTACTGAGCCTCAAGCTTACAATGACAGTAAAACCAATGGAATAAAAGATACTACGAAAGACAAAAGTTACCGGATTATGCTTTAGGGATTTACAGGTCCAAAAATGGGATGGAATCAGGGAAAAATCTCAAAGATTAAAAAAGTTAAATACTATTAATTAAAATATTTGAACTGTATAGAAGTGAAAATGTCAGAAAGCACTAAGAGGATCTTTCAAAAAGAAGGGCAAAGCAAAGTGTTCGTTAAGTTTGATATATGAGGAGGAGAAAAAAAAAACAAATACAGGAGTCAAGCTGAGAATTACAAACACAAGCGTTTCCATGAAATAGGCAAAACTGAAGCAATTGGCAGTAGCTTATCAGCTAAATAAATCAGATTACAGCAATCAATTTACTGGCTAAATTAATTAAAACATGGAATCAAATTATGTTCCATGTGAAAAGTCAGGATGATGTCACCAGAGCAGAGAGTAAACATGTTCTGAGGCACTGAGGATCATTACAAAAAGTCTGACCCTGGAAAAAGTTTGCCGTGGTGGCTGGTAACGTGTGGCTGCGCTGGGACTCACACAGGCCTGTGGTGTCGCTTCCACAGCTGCTCTGTATCTGTGCCTAATTACAGCTTTTAACTTTTATCACATTCTGGAACTACTCCCATATGCTAGTTATCCTCAGCATGAAATAAATCTGCATGATCTCTCTACTTACCCCACGTTATTTAATTTTTAATTTCTGTTCTTGTGTTTCTAACACCTTCTGAGTATGAAAAATAATTCCTACAAGATTTGGCAGTCCTTGCCCTTCCCCGTGTTCCCCTGAATCTTTACCAACTAATGAGTTGACTTCTGGTCCAGTCACAAAAAAAAACAGAATTATTCTGCTATAGAATTAAAAGTCACAACACTCAAATGATGAAGGAGTACCTTGAGCACACAACCATAAGATTCACCTCTTCAATGCGAGAAGTAAAGTAAAGGATATCTTTATTTTTCAAGCAAAGTCCACAAAAAATCATATGATTTCAAACTACATCTGTTCGTTACACAACTTCTGTGACGGTCATGTTGGATTAAAACATATTTTTGGGAATTTGCAGTCTGAGCCAAATGCTTCATGAACTACACTAGAAGTCAGGCAATGGTGCTTCTTGAGGGGCATTGGTTTACTCTGCTACATATATGTCAGAAGTAGATATATTTAGAGTATCAATAAATACAAAATTTTAAATCACAAATATTTAGCAAAGTTTGAGATTTGCTAGAACAACACAAAATGCAGTTCATATTATGACCATACTTCAAATTACATTTTAAAGACCTTTCTGTCTTTGCAGTTGACTGTTTTGGGAGACTCCATTGCAGGGCTGATGGTTCAGTGTAATTTCTAACACACAAGCCAATTTATGCAGTGACAGTTGTTTAGGACCCACAAGTTCAGTTAATAACATTACCTTTTTTATTACAGAAGTACTGGAAAATTTGAGCATATTTTTGCATACGAGGCTAAAAACCCATGCTAGTCATTTCAATTTAATCCAAGTATACTGAAAAGTGAGGGAAAAATTTGCCTGGCTACACCTTATTGGCACTCTCTTCATTGTTTAAATATCTTGTATGCTCAGGGATCACACTAGTTTTAGAAATATGCATTCTGATGATTCTAAGTGTTTACAAACTTAATTAGAAACAGATACTAACTTGTAAGATGTGTCTCTTCTAGAGGAACTGCTAGAAATAACTGTCGTCTTCTTGGTTACAGAATTCAAATTTATTACATATAGCTCTGATTAGATAGTGGAAAGTGAGTTCTTTAGAAGAATTTAGTACATGTTCTATCAGAATTTATTTAAGCTGTTTTCTAACTCTCCAAAGTACACAACACTATCTTTAAAAAATTATAAACAGCAGTTGTTTTAGAGCAGACCAGCAATTTCTCCCTAATCAGATGATTGCACAGTTCTAAACAATTTAATGTTTTCCATCTGTGATAGTTTTGTGACTACATTTTCATCGACTCAAGAACGTCAGTGCATTTATGCTTATAAACATTAATCCACATCACACTACCCTTATAAACATTAACGTATACTGTCTTTTGCATTAATCCATCTGACTAGATTCAAAGATGCACCACTACACATATACATCACTTTGCCAGGGATCTAAACTGTCAGACGTGACCAAATGACAACTGTAGTTCATTTTATGGATACAAGTATGTAATCATGGCTTTTCCGTTATGAGAGGGAGGAAGAATAAGACCAGTATCATGCTAATACACTATACTTTAAAAATATATCATCTTAAAATTAAACAGCCTCTCTACTTGTTGGGAGAAAAAGAAAAAAGAAAATCAACAAAATACTTGCATTCACATTCACAATAAATGTAAAACATGTTTGAAATACACACTTGTTGTTAGCAAATAATAGTATCTAAATTGTACATAAAATTAAATGTTTTGAAAAACAGAGCACTAAAAATCAAGGTTATTGAAATAGTTGTGACATTATTTTTCTATTCAAAGCATCATGCACACAAATATATTTCTAAAATAAACACAGTTTAATATAACTGCCCAAGCCTGCAGATTTCTGGGTAAGAATTCTAAGTTTTATTTATGTACTGGGCTTGCGTGGTAAGGTTTTGGTAGCAGAGGGACTTACAGGGGTGGCTTCTGTAGAAGCTGCTGCAAGTTTCCCCATGTCCGACAGAGCCAATGCCAGCCAGCTCCAAGACGGACCCGCTGCTGGCCAAGGCCGAGCCCATCAGCGATGGGGGTAGCACCTCTGGGATAACTTATTTAAGAAGGGGAAAAAAGTTGCAGGGGCACAGAAACAGAAGCTGGAGAGAGGAGTGAGAACATGTGAGAGCAACAACACTACAGAACCCCAGGTCAGGGAAGACTGAGGGGGAGGAGGTGCTCCAGGTGCCGGAGCAGAGATTCCCCTGCAGCCCGTGGGGAAGACCATGGTGAGGCAGGCTGTCCCCCTGCAGCCCATGGAGGTCCACGGTGGAGCAGATATCCACCTGCAGCCCGGGGAGGACCCCACGCCAGAGCAGGGCGTGATTGCATGGGGAAGCCTATGCTAGAGCATTTTGTGAAGAACTGCAGCCCATGCGAAGAACTCATGTTGGAGAACTTTGTAGAGGACTGTCTCCCATGGTAGGGACCCCACACTGGAGGAGGGGAAGAGTGAGGAGTCCTTCCCCTGAGGAGGAAGGAGCGGCAGAGACAACGTGTGATGAACTGACCACAACCCCCATTCCCCGTCGCCCTGTGCTGCTGCTGGGGAGGAGGTGGAGAATTTGGGAGTGAAGTTAAGCCTGGGAAGAAGGGAGGGGTGGGGGGAAGGTGTTTTAAGAATTGGTTTTATTTCTCATTATCCTACTCTGATTTGATTGGTAATTAATTAAATTAAATTTCCCCAAGTTGAGTCTGTTTTGCCCGTGATGGTAATTGCCAAGTAATCTCTCCCTGTCCTTATCTCGACCCACGAGCCTTTCATTGTATTTTCTCTCCCCTGTCCAGCTGAGTAGAAGAGTGATAGAGCAGCTTTGGTGGGGACATGGCATCCAGCCAGGGTCAACCTACCACAGTTTACTAGAACTCATAAAGCTTCTTGCAAGAAACTGGAGGTTAAGACGCATAATCAATTCACTAAGAAGAAGATTCAGAAGCTATTAAATACTGGGAATGTTGTTTGCCTTTTACTACTCTAGTTTACTATGTGCAGCAGAATAACAATGCTGCAAAGCTGTGAAAATTTTCATTTTCTATGTAGCAAAGAAAATGTAGTTCTGTAATATGCGAGAAAGATGTATTTCTGAATGAAAAAAAAATTTTCTCAGCTTGTATTCCCAGAAGTTTTAAAAATCTGGTAAAAACATGCAATAAAAGATAGAAGACTACTACAGAAGACAACCAGAAATCTTAAGTAATTTTCTTTAGTTCAGTAACTCAAAAACTAGTGATCTGGTATCAACTCTGTTCATAAGGTAATACATGGAATGGGAGTTTTTACAGAGTGATTCTTGTGAGCCTGAAGTTAGACCTCTCACTTCAAACTCTGACCTCTACATAGATATGTGTACTGTCCCAGCACTCTGGCATTGATCATTGGACTAATAATCCTGGAAAGGAGAATTCAGGCACTGATTTTAACGTTGTTTTGGTTTGGTTTTTGGTTTTTTTTCAGATGGTTAAGACTTGTATGTGAACATGAGGCAATCTATAAGACTTTCTGGATTTCAACATCTGTCTTCTGTGTAGACATAGCCTCACTAGTTCCTGGGTGGCTGCAGGCAGATCACTGAAAAGCACAGAAAAGAAATTATCTTCTTTTCATTCAAAAGCCTATCATCATTTTGGCTCAGAACAGCTGGAAATAGTCTAAAGCCTAAATTCTTCTAAGGACTTCCACTCCTCTGCGGGAAGAAGCATGGTCTTCATTGCTGTGTGGAGATGGCAGATGCAAAGTCTGGTCTGCATCAAGAACAATGAGAGGAAGGTGGCTGCTGAATTGTTAGGCACTGGCAAACTTCTGATGGCGTATGACTTTGGCTTTGTAATCTCTTCAGGTTTTCACATCTAGCTTCTTTCTACGCAGTGTATCTAAAAAACAGCCTCTCTTATTCATATCTACAAATATCTCTCTAGATTTTCAAGTTTTAATCCCACCATTACTTATTTCAACAGCTTGCTTCTGTTCTTGTCAAGTCTTTCTTCTCATCATTCTACCTATATGAACTACTACAAAATTTACTTCCCTGTCTTTCCATGCATGTCTCTACCAGCTACCCATACCCTGATCACATCAGACTGACCTCACTTCTAAAGCTTTCCAGAGTCTGTTTCACTCCCATATTCATTCCTAGCACCTACAGGCAGTAATGCACGTTCTACCTCTGATTATGGGATCTGATATTCCAGACCAGTTTATCTGTTTTTGAAGGAAACTCCTTTGTGTCTCCCCCTATTCTTCATTTCTCCCACACCTCTCATGCTGTGAAAGATTTCTCCAGAAACTCTAAAAGATAACTAATTTACTTCCTCAGATCCCTCTTCAAAATTCTCCTTCACTGTGATGTTTAAAAAAAAAAAAAAAATCATACAGTTTAGTCTATTATTATTTACCCTATATAATTTAATCTATTACTATATTTGAACAGACAAAGCAGAAGTGCTTCTCTGTTTCTTTATACCACCCTTTTGCATCCATCATGGTTTGTGTTAGACTGTACTCTCTGGAGCAAAACAGCGTCTTGTCTCCAAGAACACACAAAGCCAACACGGAGGAGTCTATGTATGCCTTTGTTATGTGTATTTTTCAACACTGGAGAAAGTACTTTCATTTTAATTAATGTATTCCATTTGATTCCATTTTGATTTCACTCTATTATTAGATATACATGAAGTTGAACAGATGTGTATTAGCTTAGCCAATTTATCAGCTTCAGCAAACAAATCAGCCAAGAAAAAAAAAAAAGCATTAAGTACTTTTTGATATGCACTACTCAAAGCTTCTGCTCAAAGCAGCTGACACAGGAAGGTGGGAAGCAGCCTGCGCCACCGAGATTGCTGTGGGCCACGCCTAGCAATTCAGATCAAGCATAGCTTTTTCACTTGGGTAACAGCAGCCTGTTCACCCTGGCTGGCACAACGTACACCCTACATTACATGACACAGTCAGGAGGCTAGAAAACTATGAAGGCTTTAAAACCACCACTTTAGATTGGGATTGTATCTGCCCTCATCTGAAGTTGCTTCTTAAAGGTGTTGACAGTCCAGTGCTGATGGGAAGAAAGATTTGAAGTTTCCCACTAATTTAATTACCATCCTAAAAGCAGATTTTCATAAAGATTTTACTTTATGAAGACATTTTTCACAGGCTTCTCTCTCAGGAGCAACAAACTGAAAATCTCAGCAGATGTTAGGAAAAAAAAAAAAAAAAAACCAAAAACGACATGTCATTGGGTTAGTCTCAGAAAAAGGGAAAGTGGAAGGATAAAAGTATTGCCAGGATACCAAGTAAAGTATTTATAATTCTTTTCATACTACATTTGTTGCATGGGCAAAGCTGTTAGTGAAAGTACTACCAGCGAAATAAAACCCTGAAGACCAGTTTTGAGAGGAGGAAGTTAACTATTATGACAGACCATGCCCAGGTATATTTCAGCAGATGCTATCACGTGACTGAATTTTGCTCATCAGTTTTGATATGTTGTCAAATTCACTGACAAGAACTTATCTGCAGAGCAATCTTTTAATGAACTTTTTTTGTTTAACACAACTCCATTTGTACTTACAGCTAATGGCCTCTTAAATGAAGTTCAGCACTAGCTCAATTTTCAGAATGCATCAATATCCAAAGACTCTATTACTGCCCTACCTTACTAACTGCTTATTTATTTGTAAGTAAATGACTGACCATTGGTTAATAATAAACATATCAGAATCCTAATAAAACTCCCATTTATAAGATGATATCAGGTCTTCCATATTTTTCCAATTGAACAGACAACAGAAATGAAAAATCTGTCCTGAGGCATGAGTAATTTAAACAAAACTGGTAATTTATAAAAGCAGTAATACTTTACAAACATGACCTTTCATCCATGAATGCTATATGAGTGTTGCTATGCAAATTTTTTTTCTGAAGTAACTGATGTTTTTCAATACATGCTAAGAACTGCACATAAAGAGCCTACTAACAGTTTATTAAGGATCAGATTTGAGCTGGCACAAGACACATCGTTGTCTCTGTATGACTGGAGTGTTTTGAGGTTAAGTAAGGTTGAACCTCATTACACTGGCCAGAAGTACTAAAGACTTGGACCTATTTCAAACACAAGGTGCCCATGAGTTGCCATCCTAAACAATAAAAAGTTATCATGGTTCCTATGATTGCTTTCTTTTTTAAGTTATTAACTGTTAGACGCTTTTTTAGACTTATCTGTGTGGTATAAAGAGTTAAGAACTTTGTTTAGTTTGTCTGCCCTCTCCTCTTTATTCTCCAACTGTTAACAAAAGTGTTAGACGTCAGAGGAGACAGGATGGAAAACAATACACTTTAAAACCATTTGAAAATGCTCAAGCTCGGGACAACCACATAATGCAAAACAGGCAAAAGTCCTCTGCAAATATCAGTTAATATTTTCTGATTCTTTAGAAAAAATTGGCTACTTTTTGTGGGCATGTCTTTTCTTTCTTTTTTAAAAAAAAAAAAATAAAAAAGAAATCTGATTATAGGAAGGAGCTCTGCAATGTAATACGTATGAATAGTCAGAAATCTTTTTCATACTGCAGAGATTTGGAAGGTCACAATGCATAGCACCCTCTCCCAAAGTAGAATTCACTCCTGTTCTAGAATGCATTTTCATAACCTGCAACTGGTAAATTTATTAGGTAAGTTTTTTATTTTTTTAAAGGGAGGGAACAGAGGTTCAAAAATTGCCAAACACGATGAACAAACTAGTGTGAGGTAACGTTTCAGAAATCTGACGTTACAGACCATATCAAAAGATGACCACTTCCAGTGACTGTTTTATTGTCCCAGGCAGCAATGCAAGTAGCACTATTTCTCCCAGTTGTTTACTGGATCTGGTTACCGCCCTCAGTTTCTACGTCGGGAGTCCCACTCCTGATAAATCATGACCTACTTAACTGACATAATTATGGGCAGCATTATAGAAAGCTGATTCACAAGGAATAAAGCATGCAATCATTCTTATTGCTCTTTTCTAAATTCACTGTAACTTCATTAAACTCATACTACTGACTATTGTAGAGAGTAAAGAAGGAAAACTGATTTTACTGTTGAGAAATAGTTTCCTTAGAGCTAGCAACTACTTAAACCTCAAATGACTATAAGCTCACAGCAGGTCCAGTGCATTTCAATGTGAAGCTATGTTTTAATTTCCTTAAACCACAGGACTTAAGTCACAGTTCCAGTAGTGTCTGGAGTGAGATATTCTGTGCTGATAATGATGCAAAGTTTTATATCCTGGAGTTTCCAAATGCATGGTATGCCACAGGAATTTCACAGAATCAAGAGGATGATGCCCCTTTGCTTGTACAGGGTTAACACCTTCAAAGGCAGTAGTTTAGTTGTCATTTTTGCGCTTAAATGAATGCACTCTTTTCTTTCCGAGTAACAGGAGTATCTTGAACACCACTGGCCTCCAAAACCGTTTCCCATCTTCCTCCTACCTTGTAATTTTTTTTCCAATTTCCTCTCACCAATCTAACGATGATTCTAGTTGTTCAGGACATGATGGGCTGCCCGTTTAAATCTCTTACACATTGAGCGTTTCCCATGGTGATAAATACTCTTTTCAAAGAGCATCCAAGCACACTCCCCAGTATACTTCCTACCACATTGCACAGCTACCTACACAATCCCTAAAGAACATCCTCATTGGCACAGGACACTTAAGGTAATTCTGCTACTAAAACTTTAAAATCAGTACCTGTATCTAGAAATTTATTTGAACCTCATTATTGCAGTGCTTATTAATTATTATCTTAATATTCCAGTTGAGCAACCAAGTCACAGCATAAATGGTAACATGCACAGGATGAGGAAAAGCAAGGAATTCAAGTGGCTTTTCCAGAAGTTCACAATCCTGCTTAAGTGGTCATCTCTCTTCAAATTTCTTTCATTTATCTACATCCTGCCCTTCCAACAGTTAACCACCTAGTAAATGAAAATTGTATTAAACTACAGCCATGAAAAGTAAAAAGAAAGAAGCAGCTGTTGAAGACTACTCAAACTCAGACAGGTAAATTGTATTTTGATGGCTAGAAACAGACCATAGTGTTATGTACTCTTGAGCTTAATCACTGACATCTCTGAATAATACCACAACCTTTCTCAATTCTTATTCAGTGGAGACAGAGAAAATTTCAAGAGCAGAATATTCAGCAATTTGCAATTAATAAAAAAAGTTAATCAGTTTTTTCTTTGCACCCAAGCACCACACCAAGCATTCTCTAACACAGCTCCCTTGGGGCCTGCAATTGGCCCACAGAGTCAGTAGCTAAAGCATGTACATGTATTTTTTTTCCATTTGATTGCATTGTTTTACAGTATCATTGCTGTATTACGTTCTGGTCAGTAATATTTTCAACCATTCTATGCTGGCATATCACTAAGTACCTATTTTACAGAATGTAAAAATATGTCCCATCTACTTCAAGATGTTTAAGGTGTTTCTGCTGTTCATTGTACTCTTCAAATTCACTGACAGATTGTTAAATTAAATCTGCTGGTTTGTTTCTTAACAAAAGCACTTGATGCCTTGAAGCTTCTCCAGCCCTTTCATTCCCTTTCCTGTATTGATTCTAATTTCCTTTCTTTATGCATTCATCCAACTGGAATGTAAGGGAGGAACAATTATTTGATCAGTTTTGTTCATGCACAGAATAATAAATATCATTATCTGAAAGGCAGCAATGTGTGTTAAATTTGAACTACATATAGTCTGTAAAACAGAATGTACCTAAAATTTGTATGGCTTATTTCATGTTAAAAGATAAAACTCTCTATTTGCTAATGCTTGCTGGAGGAGTTGTGAATTTTACACTTTTTTCCTTTACAGATAATATTTCCATAAATGTTTCAGCAGCAGATGATACCAATACATCATAAAAACAAGACAGACAATTTATAGGCCCACAATTACTTGTAAACTTACCTGCTTTTACATCCTGGTTGAATCGACAGTATTTTGAGTGCTCAAGCAGGGGTAGACATTGCTCAATAGGTGTCCAGACATATGTCTCTGGACACAACAAGTCAGAGGGCCTGTACTG
>VYZV01011497.1:540910-557875 GCA_013401275.1 Pandion haliaetus | reverse complement strand
TTTTTAAAGCAGCACAGTGTCCTCTACCCTCAAGGTCTCATTGGAAGCTTTTGACTTCCTGAAGTGTTTACTCTCATAGTTCGACACTGTTGGGCTATAAGCATTTATCAGGACAGACTCCAGAAGTTGTTTGCTCAGCTCTCCCCTCTTCACTTACCTTAGAGATGATTTACAATGTTATAAACCATGTTTGTGCAAAGGATGGACCTGCACTTATACATTTCTTCCTTATTGCTGAGTAACATATTTTTTATTGTAGTTTACTCCTGTCAGCGTCATTTGCAGTTTAATCTTGAAAAAAATCATCTCTCTCCAAACTATTCTAGCAGTCCTCCATCTACCTTCCCTGTTTTGTGCCCTGCCTCAGTGTCACCCCTCATGTCTCCAAGATGGACATATACTGTTCGCCTGCACCTTCTTGGTCTCTAATTGAAGATCCAGGTAAGGGATTGAAGTCTGTTCAGAAAAACAAGCTTCTTTTAAGAAAATGCTACTGAGGTGACAGGGGATCACATGCAGGACCACATTAGAACAAGAGATATTCAGGTGACTTGCAAGACATTTGTCGACTCGTACCACATGGCTGCATTCACTGTGGAGCTGGACAGGATTTCAGGGTGTCACAGGACATCACTTGCACACACATTTACTGGCCAAAAGGAATATTACAGACAATACATAAATTCTTAAAGGCCAGCTGGCCAAGAGCATTTCACTACACAGGCTTTCAAGCAAAGCAACATAGAGAAGACCCCAAACACAGCCCTCCATTGCCATCGTGAGCCTGCATCCTCCACAGGCACTCAGATCAGCAGTTACACTGCAGAGGAATGGCTATTGCTAAGGCATCCTGTGGATGCACAGAGCTACTGCCCTGCATGTGTCAAGCATATGCCAATACAAACATGCATAGCTACTTCTGAAGTTACTCATGTTTTAGTTTGAACACTGAAACTGGCACTGTTCATTTCAGACAAGACCATTCGGTTCCCCAAAGGCTCTAATGTTCATTGTTCAAACAGCCAAGCTGCTGTTTCCTAAACGGTGAGACCACTTTTAGTTCCAAACTGACCTGACCTTGACATGTAGAAAGTCAATGGCCTTGAGAAGCCATCTTCTAAAACCACTGTTACACTGATAACCTTAACTTCACCATAAACAAAGGAAATTCTCAGAAAGCCCACTCCGTTAACTTGTTTTAGAACGCCATGGGAACATAAGCCTTCGGGAGTTCCTCTCTCTTTCCAGGGTTTCACTGCACGGAAGCATCCTTCATGCACACAAGGTTTTCTAGAGAGGCTGTCCACACAGAAGAAAGATGGCACAAGACTAGGCCACACCATGGGTCTAGCAATTTTTCCCAATGCTAGTCAATCAAAGCCCATAAGAGGTTCAGAGAGGGAACCACCACAACTGCATTGCAAAGAACTTCAGTGGTTAATCAGAGAGACAATCTACCACAAAACCAAACAGACTCACAGCCTATTACCACCAAGGTCTGTTCCAGGTGAGTTGCAGAAGTCATCCTTAGTTGACAGCAGCTATCCACCCAAATCCTCTAAGCCAAGCTAAGTTTATGATGCCTCTACAAAGCAAAATAATCCCTTGCAGATTATATACTCACACTGTACACACTCATGATCCATCATATCCTCTATGCTTCAGGAATAAGCCTGAGATTAATTTACGACTGACAGACACTAGAAGCCATAACAAGGTTTATAATTTCTGTGGCATGGAGCAAGATTTTAGGGGTCACTGAAGGGTTGTTGGCTCCACACCCAAGCTCTCCATGTTTCCCTGTGCAGGTTTCACTTTCTGCAGGCTTTGAGGACATAGAGAAGCACTATAGAAGCAAGGGCACTTGCTCATTAAGGGGAAGACTCATTTTCTCCTATTTACACCTAGTTTCAAAGAGCTATGCAAGCAGTGGTTCATTTCACACTTTTATGTGGTTTTAACTTCATTTAAGACTATATAATTTTTTAAAGTTAATGAGGGTTCTTTACTGGCAGCCTCCTTTGCAGTTAATGATAACTGGTTTATAATGAGAATGATGCTCTCCGAGGAAAAAAGCTAGAACAACATGAAACCTCTGGTCTCTAGCAGTCAAACTCCTCACAGTGCATTTGTCTCAACTACCAATCACTACAGTTGTTCTGGTTTCAAACATAATATTTTCTAGATACAGAGTAAAATGTGCTAAAGGTTCTTCAGAACCTGAGGAGCTAGTTCAAGCTTAGTTCCAAAACAAGTATCCCAATCTACTTTCTGAAAGGAAAAATGCAAATTGAGTCCATATCTCAATTTCCCAGTTTTAGGGCTGGTCTTTTATCTATGATTTTGAAAGAAGGGCAAAACGATACTCAACTGAAAAAGTGTGCCAGCTAAGAATGACTAGTATGACTCAAAAAAACCCACCCCAAAACCGGAGGTATTTGTTTATTTTTGAGGTATGGAGCCATTTTGTGACTAAATATGACACTGAATTTCCTGTAAGCTGCTTCCTTACATCATGCATAACACTTTCTTGAAATTCACACTTTTTCCCCCAACAGACTCAGAGCAAAGCACACTCATTTATGAAGCAAAAGTAGCTTTGCTAGTCAGAGAACTCCAGATAAAAATCAGTCACAGCAGGAAAAGAATAGTAGCAAAAACATAAGCTTCCCATACATACACTTCTCTTCTCTCCCTTTCTCCCACTTTTGTCTCTTTTCAGATTTGCCCTGATCCTCAGCAACGTTACTATTACCTACATGGATCATTATCCCAGGTTAAAAATACCCCCAAATGTACCAGTAAAGCACTGCTATATACACACATCTGTCATAATACCAAAGCCATGTTTTGTACTTTCGGAAGACAAGTATCCTCTTACAAAGTAATCCATACAAGCACAAGTGCAGCTCTGATGAGCTGCAATGCAGTGCAGCTAAGAATCACAGTACCCGTCTGCCAAACCCATGCGCACATAAGCCTGTAACACCGCCTGGTGCAATGGGAAACTGCCCTCCATTGTGGTGGCTTTGATGCAAACAATTTTATTTTTGTTTGTTCCACTGACATCTGCTCCCCAGACTGCAGAACAAGGCGCAGACATGAGCTGCATTCAGCCATATGCAACTCCAGTTGTACACTGGGTGAAGTCCTGCATTTGTTTTCTGTAGTACATACCTGTCCATTGTGGTGGGCAGCGGCAATTGTATGTGTTCACACCATCCACGCATATACCCCCATTTTGGCAGTTGTGATTTGGGCAGTCGTCAACGTTGTGCCCACAGATGCTTCCCTCGAAACCTGGACAAAGCAGAAACACAGCAGACTGAAATGGGCTTCCAGCCTCTTTTGAAGAGAATTCACCCTTCACACACATTGCCACCTTCTTTTCTTGAACACATGCCCTGTTAACCTAATCCTGATGGACCTCAATGTAGCACACTGACCAGAGACTTTGCTGAATGCCTTTGCTGATAGCAAGCAGGTCAGATTACACAGTTAAACACTACTACTGTGGGTAGATGGCCAAATACATTTTCACAACCAAAAAGACAAGGGTACTTTTTCTTTAATTGACTAACAAGCACTGTCATTCAAAGCAAATGAAGTGAAGACCAAGACACTTATTTTACTATGAGGTAAGCTGTCACTGCCCACCAAGCAGCAGTTAAGAGCATCAGCCAGGACAAGTTTTTCCCATGGCAAAAAAGTGCCTGGCATTCACTTCATGAATACCTCGGCATAGTTCATATGCCTTGGCTATACCAAAGAGAGATCTTCTATGCTTTGAAAATGAGCTTCCAAATTCCTGATTTAGCCCTCTCCAGTGTTAGACAAGTCAGTCAATCAACAAATCAGCCATCACCCAAGCAATACTTACACACTAAGTCCTGACTGAAAAGCAGAAGAAACCAGACACCCTTCCCCAATGAAAAATCAAGGCTCCACGTAGCCACACTGGCAAAATATCCTTGCTACATCTCCCTCTCCTTTCAAATAAGGAGAAGGTGGGCACATTAGGGAAGGGAGTCATCAATAATCCATCTTCCCCTCAATTTCCCCTGCTGATTTACTTCATGCTTCATTAAATAGACCTGCGATTTCTGCTGGATGAGAGTGCTATTTATCAAAGCACAAGTGGATGCATGCTAATGTGGATGAAGTAAATTATTCTAGAACACACACGTTAATTTAAAACATCAGCTCTGCCTCTTCACTGTTTTGGAATGTAATATTAACATGACAGTCCTCTCATTCAAATTATGCTTTAACCTCTCTACTTGTGATGCCTTGTTCCACACGCTTCCATAACATCTGTGTCAAGTCACATAGACCCTCTAAGCAACATCTGGTCCAACACAGATCGTGCTGTGTGGCAGATGAGACTGTAAAGCTCTGACACAGCTTCTCCAGACTACTGCTAATCCCAAGAGACTTGAGATGATTTGTATGCATTCCCACCTCTTGAACTTCTCCAATACTACAGGTCAGTCAGAAGCAAAGAGTGCTGTTGCCAAGCTGTATCAAGTGCATTAGCATCTATCAGCAAGGAAGAATAGACTAAAAAAAAAAAAAACAACCCAAAAAAAAACCCCAAACCCAACCCCAAAACCAAAAACAAAACCTGCAATATTATCGTCTTCCTTCAAATCCCTTCCCAACTTCACCCAAGATCCTGTAGATTTCATGGCAGTAGGAAAGATTAAAATGAAGAAGAAATATAACACGGTTACTCTGAATCCTAATCGCAGCAGTGCCTTCCTGACAAAAGCTACAGAGGAACAACTACCAAGGAATACAATTAGTATCAGATCACTACATTTCAAACTGTGCATGATCAAAGGCTCAGCTGTAAAACACAGAAGTGTCCTATCAGCTTGCTTTTCAGCTTGAGGAGAATCACCCCACTGACCACAGATTGCACTCATGCCAGCAACATGATCAGAATGAAAATACACCCAGAACCACAAACATGAAAGGTTTAAGTTCTTATCCTTTCAGCTCAGACAATATGAAGGCCTACCCTACTTTCCAGTAGACAAATTCCTGACAGCAGGCATTTATTTAAAACTATCTCACTGTACTGCACACAAATTTAAAGTGGCCCAATGATTTTGGGTAATAACAAAGCATGGAAGTCACCCCAATACTAAAACCTCACCAAGCCATTGTACATTTTCACATTTTCATCAGCTATACTACTAAGAGCTGGTCCACAAGCATCCCACGCACATGTAGAAAACCATTAATCCCACACTACAAGCTGCAGGATACCACTAGTGGCAGTAGAATAGAAACACAGAGAGCTTAAAAAAAACCCAACAATGTAGTAAAAGGTTCAAGAGAAATGACACACAGCCAAGTGTGCTTAGTCAAAAGATATCTCCAAGGGAAAGGGAATCAGGAAGGGTTGAAATGGTGAAGATGACACTATTTTGAGTACACAGCTGAAGAAAACACAAGTTTCCTTTTTGGAAACTTCCCAACTCCCAAATTCCCTTTAAATTTGTCTTACTCTGAAGAACAACTTTGGCTTAGTTTCAGAACATCTAAAAGCTGTAAAGGCATGATTTTTGTGTCCTCTTCAACTTACACTGCAATATTGTGATCTGCTTAATTTGTAAATAAAACTGTCTTAGTGAAGTTTAGCTTTCATTCTTAAAATCAGTCCTTTAGAGTCATGGTTGTTTGGGCCAACGCACCTATGTTTGAGCACGACAAGCATGAAGTTGCTCTGAGACATGTGAGCTTTTAAGCTGGGTCCCAGGATCTGATTCTGCAGTTACATAACCTGACTCTTTTCCAGAAAGCCAAAGAGTTCACTGTTTTGATGTATTTGGACACCTGACACTGTTTCCTGTTCCCCCCTGTGCTGGGACTCACATGTTGTCCTTTGCCTTCTCCCTCCAAGAAAACAGTTTGCAATACATATCCTGACTTTTGCTCTGTATCTCCAAGCACATCAAACTAAGGAATGAGAACCTCAAGGGGAAAAGTGTTCCCACTGCTAACAGCATGTTGTTCCTCCTCTAGTTCACAGATGGATACAAGCAGATAACTTTACTCCTATGTCATCTGAAATCTCTACCCCATTCCAGAACACCATATCCAATTCCCTCCAAATCTTAATCCTTAGCCTTATTTCAACCTATAAATTACAGCTCAGACTTTCTGCAGGACCAATTAGTTACTGGGACAGGAAATTTTACCTAAAGGAAAATGTCATATTATTGCCAGATTTAGGGCCTGCTGACAAGAAATTAGGGATCTCAACACAGAGTGCTTAAAACTGACCTGCATCATTTTAACACAGAAGTAAGCTTCTGCATACCAGGTACCCAACAGCAGTTGCCTGCATGCAGCTCCGACAGTTCAGCTTCTTGAAATAAATGTGAGGTGGGCTGCTTCACAGAAGAGAGCCAGTTCACCCAGAGCAGAGAGGCATGCGTGCCATCTGGTACCCAAAGTCTGCTGCCATGCAGAACCTCACAACCCACAGGAAGCAGCTCATCTCTAAATCCCAGCAAGCAGGGTCTTCCCCACCACAGAAAATTCAGTATGTCTGTTAGACCCCATTCATGATGCTCACCGCACAGGGCAGCATGACGCTCCGCTAGGAACCGGCATGAGGTTACTTCCTCTTCCCAGGAAGTGTTCCAGCTCTCATAAACAGCCTGCTCCAGCCTGACAGATCATTTCCTGAACAAGCCCTTGGAATTCCCTAAGGTCCTTATCTTAGTTAATGGGTAATTATTTTGATGGATAACAATGAATAATCACTTTCCCAGCTAAGAACTTCCTCTATTGACTTGTTTAACATTCCATTAAAGGTTAGTTGCCAAATGAACTCCTTTTTTGTCAAATATTTATAACTACAAGCTCATTCTTATATTTAAAGGAGTTGCTAATGCTTCAGGTTAAGCCTCTTTCACCAAAGTATTTTTTTTTTTTTACTATGACTATCTGTTATGATTTACCTAACATGCTCACTTGTCTACAATCCTTTTATCTAAAATCAAAGCCCAGAAGAAAAATGATTACGCTAGATGGATAGGAAATAAGTTACCTTTCATACAGATGTAATACTGACAGTATAACTCTTCACAAACTTGCCACTAAATGCTGACCTCTTCTAACACATGACTTCATTAATTACCTAATGCAGAATTTGTTTGTGTAAATCCACAAGTGAAGTGGGAAGCTGAGAATTTAAAATAGCAGCTTGACTACGCTACAGATAAACGGTACTTCCACTACTGCAGAAAAAAATTGCTGTGACGTGTAACTCCAGGTTGTAGGCTTTTTCCATATTTTCAAGCTCTCATTCTCGTGTACCTATATTTACAAAAAAAGAAATTCACTCAAAAGCAAAGAAGAAAACATCTACAGGAAACAAGAGCTTATTTTGGGGCCCAGTCCAGAAGTAACCTAATTATGCTTAAAGTGCTGCTTGGGCACAATCATTTTTTTCAAAGCAGTTTCACAGGTCACAAGACGCAAAATCGTATCAAAACCCATTCCAGCAGTTCAAGATGTAACTGCCTCCTGCCTCTACTGCCATAACACTGAGCTATGGTAACATCTTAAGGCACTCTAGAGGGAAGGGTTAGAGCAATTCCATTTATAGTCACAGTATCATCAACATTGCTCCCATTCAGAGGAGTCTAAAGAGGAATTTCTAGTCCATATTCTTGGCACTCTCTTCCAGATGAGCAGGCCTTGTTCACATCTTCCCGGGGCGTGACAGATCACCATTTCTTGTCTCTCTCTGTTGACCTTTCCTTCCCAGACAGAACCTTTTCTAACACTTCAGAAATTTCATGCTGCATGCTTGACTAAGGGGGAAGAAATGGCTGGGTGCCTTGCCTTTATCAGAGTTTAATGTAAGCATTTTGGCCTCTCCAACCTCTCTCTTTTGCTGTTTTTCAAATGACTAGTTTAAAAAAAAAAAAAAATCAAGCTAGCAACAACATGGCCAACTTAAATACAGGAAATACAGAAGTGAAGGCTCTCAAAGCCGCATTAACTCACCCCCACCATACACGTTGTGTAACAAGTCCAAAAAAGCAGCTAATAATCCAAAATGTGTGTGAGCAGTGTGGGTGTGTAACTGTTACTATAGTAATCTCATTTTCATTTCCTGACCATAGTTTAGCCAGCCCACATGCTTGTCTGAGGGAAAATGTGCTCCTACCCAGCCTCGTGCCCCTGTAAGAGTCACGAAATCAAACTGTCTTATCAGCTTTACAGGATCAAGTCCTTGAAACTTCAGCTCTTTTTCCCCCCACCACACTGCTTCTGCATGAGATCTTAGAACTCCTTAAACTAGCTAAACAGATCTAACTTTAAAAAAACTCTGAATTTCTGATCAAGCCTAATCTAGAGATACCTACTTTACAATTTCATTTTAAGAAGATACAAAGCAGAAAAGCAATAAATTCCCTGAGAGCAACTTAGTTCATAGAATGGTTTGGGTTAGGAGGGACCTTAAAGATCATCTAGTTCCAACCTCCCTGCCACAGGCAGGGACACCTTCCACTAGACCAGGCTGCTCAAAACCCCATCCAACCTGGCCTTGAACACTGCCAGGGATGGGGCATCCACAACTTCTCTGGGCAATCTGTTCCAGTGCGTCACCACCCTCACAGTAAAGAACTTCCTTTCATTTAATCTAAAACCACCCTCTTGCAGTTTAAAGCCATTACCCCTTGTCCTATCACTACATGCCCTTGCAAAAAGTCCCTCTCTGGCTTTCTTATGGGCCCCCTTTAGGTACTGGAAGGCTTCTCTAAGTTCTGCCCAGAGCCTCCTCTTCTCCAGGCAGAACCACCCCAACTCTCTCAGCCTGTCTTCATAGGAGAGGTGCTCCAGCCGCTCTCTGATCATCTTTGTGGCCCTCCTCTGGACTTGCTCCAACAGGTCCATGTCATCCTTATGTTGGGGGCCCCAGAGCTGAACACAGTACTGCAGGTGGGGTCCCACAAGAGTGGAGTAGAGGGGGAGAATCCCCTCCCTCAACCTGCTAGCCACACTTCTTTCGATGCAGCCCAGAATGCAATTGGCTTTCTGGGCTGCGTGCACATTGCTGGCTCATACTTGGTTTTTCATCCACTAATAACCCCAAGTCCTTCTCCACAGGGCTGCTGTCAATCAATTCATCACCCAGCATGTATCTGTGCTTGGGATTGCCCTGACCCACGTGCAGGACCTTGCAGTTGGCCTTGTTGAACTTCATGAGGTTCACAGAGGCCTACCTCTCAAGCACATTGAGGTCCCTCTGGATGGCATCCCTTCCCTCCAGTGTGTCAACTGCACCACACAGCTTAGTGTTGTCAGCAAACTTGCTGAGGGTGCACTCAATCCCACTGTCCATGTTGTCAACAGCGTTAAACAGTTAAGATAAGGCATTTTCAAAGGCTCTGTATGTTCAAGCAATGTCTCTTTGAGCACAGTTAGAAATGGTTGCTTTCACACAAAAATAAAGATGATACATCCTTCTGTTTTAAGACCGACTTTCCTAAATTCTTCAAAGTCACATGCTTGCTCAAACAACCCAGAAAGTTGTTGTGCATGCACTAGCTAAGGTTGGCAGTGTACATTTAAGGTCATTTGAGCCAACACTTCAAGACACAGATCTCCAAAGAGACAGCATTTTTTCACAAGTTCTAAACGCTCTTTCCACACATACCTATGACTCCAGATGATCCTCATGAGAACACAATCAGTCTACATTCATCTTAAACAGTATATGGCAGCTACACCTTTCACATAAATAACAGAGAAATGCTTAAGGGTAGAAAGTTTACTTTTTTAGATTACCACACACCAAGTGTTCATGTGCCAAACTGCAATACACTTAAGTAGGAAGTCTAGTCAAAAGCATTTCCAAACAATCAGTTTCCCATGGAGTTGAATTACTCAGTAAAAAAAAATAACAGCCTAAAAAAAACCCTGATACACAAAGACAACTAGTACTGCTCTGAGGTCAGTATGACAAGTGGATGGCTAGGAGCAGGACAGGACAAGACCACCAGAGTCCCAACCAGGTGACATATGGTCATTTTAGAGACCAATGCCTCGGTGATTGGAGCCCAGCTTGATACATAAAACCAATACAGCCCATGATCCTGAGTAAGCATATCACCCCTGCTGTGGATGAACTCAGGGCAGCGAACAGTATCAGGAAACAAGCAAGCATAATTTATCTGGAGGTATTACAGGGTGATGGTGAGTTGGAAATGGTATCTCATAAGATTTGGAGGAGCTGAAGGAGAAAAAGGAAGGTAATAGAAACTAATACATTTTAAGAGTAAAGACTGGGAAGGAAGAAGACAAATGTTCATCTTCACTCAAGCACTGAAGTTAACTGTGGCCTTTGCTGACACAAACCCATGTATTTGTAGGGGTTTATGTTCATGGAATTTGGCATTCCAAACGGGCATTAGGAGATACCACCCTAATTTGAACCTACCTTGTAGTTCTTACCTATTTGTTTCTCTGCCTCTAACTGGGTTCCAAAGAAATCTCATCTCTAGCCTTCTTACCTTTTCTTCCCTTCCACATTATGAAATACAGACACTCAGAAATTAACACCCTAGCAGAGTTTCCTGCCTTGCTGAGATTTCTCCCTTCAACTTTACATTACGAGAGTATCACACAGAAACTCCAAGAGGAGTTTTCAGAAAAACAGAGACAGGAATGCAGTGGCAAGACTACAAAAACAGGCACTTTGAAGAAGCAGCATTTACCTGGCAGACAGTTGCACTCAAAGGTGAAATCACTTGTTTGATGACAAGTTCCTCCATTCATACACGGTGATGGGGAACACGGCACATATACGCTCTCACAGCGATGCCCTGTATAGCCTGGCTTGCACTGGCATCGGTATGAACCAGGCAAATTGACACAAGTCCCACCATGTTGACAAAGGCCCGGTGTGGCACATTCATTCACATCTATATCACACTTATGGCCAGTGTAGCCAGACAGACAGATGCAGGAGAACTTATTTCCAGATACAGTACATGTACTTCCATTGGCACAAGGTTGAGATGTACAGGCATCAATCCACTGGCAATCCTTTCCTGTAGGATCAGAGCACTATATTAGTAAGAATTTATTTCTATGGAAAATAGTATTTCCTTCATGCTACCTCAAAATGATTTGTGTACTAAATCTTAAAATTATTACTAGAAAATTTATGTCTGCATTTTACAGTATTCTATTTGAAACAAAAATCAATTTGTTGGTTACAGTACAAAGTCATTTTGTTTACAGGGTAGCAGCAAAACATAAAATACTGTGATTTATAAAAATAACCCATGACCTGAAATTGTACTACACACTGTCAGTCACTCTTCTTCTATGTTCCCTTCAACAATGAAAGGAGTGGGTTTTCATGCTTCCCCTCAGGCACCCAATTATATTTTTCCCATAGAAAGATTTTGCTGGCCAAATTTACTTTATTTTTTTCTAGAAGGTAGACTCTGAACTCAAAGTGCAACAGCTACTCCAGAGTAGCTTCTGCAGTCAGTTTTCCCACATGGACAACGCCACAGGATCTGAATGTCTTTCTGCTTACGTGTAAAGGGTAAGGAGTTTGATTCCGTACTCCCTTTTGCTTTTTTTGGTCATGAAGTCATTTAGACATCTTCTCATTTCCTGTGCTGGAGCTAGTAAATTTGAGCTCATATTATCACTGCCCCAGAACATTCCAGGATGAAGTAATTCACAAAGGAGGGAGTCTAGAGGTACAAACGCAGAACCCCACCTGTGTAACCTGGAGGACAGACACACTCATATGTTTCCTGGCTGTGGGGATAACAAGTTCCTCCATTCCGGCAGGGCTGGGACACGTAGCAGAGGTGCGATTCAGAGTACTGACAATCCTCTCCTGTGAACCCTGGAGCACATTTGCAGGTAGCCTTTCCTATCAGAGACGTAGTTTCACAAGTTCCCCCATTCTTACAGGTATTGCTTTCGCAGGGGTTTCTGTACTGACAGTAGTCTCCAAGAAAGCCTTCTCGACACCTGCAACAGAGAAGAAGTCACATGCATTACACATTCACCTGAAACCTTGCTGTCCTGGGAAGATACCAGGAATGAAGTCCCATGACCACTGAAAGCCTTGGAATTTGTCATAATTAATGGTAATACTAACAGACCTAAATGCTAACATCATAGATATAACGGGGCCTTCCTCTGGGATTGTCCCAAATGACACCACTGAAAACTTAAGTTCAAATTGTGAAATCAGTCATTACAAAGTAAGTAAATAAATACTGCATAGAATCAGAGTTACATCAAATGCAGGACCTTATTCTTGCACTTCCCTTCCGAACTTCAGTAAAAGCCTAAGTGTTAAAGAACTGCTGAGTAACAATTAATTCCTTGCACCCAACCCCATTCTAGTAAGCATCCTTTTTTAGAAGAAAATCAAGCAGTTTCAATAATAGGTATTAATACCAGGTATTATTCATCTTTCAAAATATTTATAAAACCTTGTACAAATGCAGCATCTGAGGGCCTGAAGATCTGTAGCAGATCTTTCTCCACAACGCTCCCGTGAGACAGGAATATACTGTTATCCTCATGTTGATAAGTGCATCTGGGGCTGACATGCTGAAGCCTGCACTCAACTAGCAACACAAGCACTGAAGTCAGGTCTCCCACGCCCCGGACTAGCACCCCAACGACAAGGTCATTGTTCCTCTGTCTCCCACAGAAAAATGAGTACACACATACACTATCTACAACTAGGATAATATTTTATACACACACATTCTACAACTAGGGTAGTATTTTATACACACACACTATCTACAACTAGGGTAATATTTTATACAAAGATCTGTGATTGCAGAATAATTGCAGTTATTTCTCTCTAACCTAAACTTATGTCAATACAGTCTGACTACACTTGTCAGCTATAATCCATCTTTTAACTGGCCTTTGTACTACAAATTTTCCATTTAACTTCCAGCAATACAGGACCCAGACAAGCAAGCCTGCAAACCTCACCTTTGTATCACCCACAGTTCTATTAGCTTCTTTCAGGTAGCAGAAAGCTGCACGAGTATACGCTGGATAAAAATAACACCTAACATACAGAACAAGACTGTCCGCTTGAAGTTTTCTTCTATAGTGCACAGCTACATGCTTTAACTGGTAAGTAATCCAAGATACACACAGCCCAAGAAAACATGTATTTCACTGCAAAAAATTTCAGATGTGAACATTAGATACACTTTGTTCCAGAGCAGGGTAGGTACAATTAGTAAATCAATGAGCTACTCAAATCCAAAGGGAGAAGATTCCAACTGCAAGAAATACAGTCTCTAGTTTGCCCCCAGACAAGAGTGTAACAGTAAAGAGACTGCCTTTTCCTTATGCACTTGAAAGTGTATGGTGGATTAAAAAACAAACAAACAAACAAAAACCAACAAACCAAACAAACCAACAAACCCTAACTGGATAGGCCTTAAAATTCAGTTTAAAATCAAAGAACAGTCATGAAGCTGTGTTTTAAACAGAATACTACAGGGATCTGCCTTTGTTCCTATGCTACTCAACACTTCTATCAATGAATAGCAACATAAAACATCAATGCTGGTCAAACACATAGGTAAAAGAGAAGACAAGTTCTTGATAGAGAGTAGTAACACAAACTGCTTAACAAGGCAGTCATCAGGCAAAGTGCACTTTAAGCACTGAGAAGTCATACATCTAGAAACAAAACACATACAGCATCCTCCCCAAAACAGGAGACTGATCTGGGAAAGATAGACTTGCTCTGGGGCTTCCCAAAAGTCAGCTGAATGTGAATTCCTAGCGTGACAGTTCGGCCAGGAATACTTTAGATGTACAAACAGCATATATCAAATAGGATATTGCTACACCTGACACTTGCATGGCACAACCATTACCGGACCATTACATCAGTTCTGGTGTCTGCTCTTCAAGAAGGAAGAGCTAAAATGGATTCAAAGCAGCCAACAGTAATGTTTAATAGAAAACTCTTGACACAATGAGTAGCTCAGATGGCTCAGTCTATTTATCAAAGGGAAAAGGGAAGGAGACAGTTAATCAAAAGCTCCAAGTACCCACAAAGAAGCTCAGATTTAACAGTAATTCCCAATCTAGAAGGTACAAGGATAACAGAACTGAGCAGTTAAAAGTTCAAGGTAGATAAATTCAAATTAGAAATAGGGTAATAACTTTATCTTCAGACAGACTTATACACAGTATCTTGGCAGTACAGAGAAACAACTGGAACAATGCATTTAAGGTTGCAGTGGAATTTCTCCATCACCCATGCTTGTTTAAAAGAACACCAGGATTGGCTGTTTCAGAAAGAGCATGCACACTAGTTCAAACACTGCTATTCAGAAAGGTCATTATCCGAGTTACACAAGGGGTCATTACTAGATGACCACAACTGGTTTTTCTCATGTTAAAATTTATTAACTAGCTTTAGCCATATGTCTAAAGCAGGAAAGTCATATAATAGATGTGCATAATCATAATTTACCATTCCCCACACCTAAACTAGGCTCCTTTCACCATACCTTAATACTTTCAACTTTGTACCCAAGAACAGACATGAAAGAAGAGTTTTTGCAGGGCAAGACAGGATTAATAAAGTTACAGAAAGCAAATCCTGAGACAATACGATATGCAGAATATCCTCCGCCTCTTGTGCCATCCTCAGTATAACAACTGAAGGCTCTCAGTCAGCATGAGCTGCTGCCACATCACACAAGAGGCAATCTTCGGGTATTCTGGTCCTAAGCCAGTTCTATAGGCTTCCTTTAACATCCCAAATCCCTCCTTGATATGGGTTAGAAATCAGTCCAAACGCCAGCAGGCTACAGCACGGCTGTGTAGGAGCTCGATCATATAGAAATCTGGCACCCGGCAAAGACGGCTGTGCCAGAAAGTGGAGGACTGCTCGACTCCCACAGCATTCAAGCCTGCACACGGTGCACTGGCTAGCTCTGCTCAGAGACCATCTGGATAACTACAATTAAATCATGTTTCTAGACATCTCTATGCAGCTGATGAACATGTGAAGTCAAACTGAACTTCAGTACCAGAAGGCTTACAAGCTTTCGTTACAGGGATGATTTCTGGTTTCACCACTGCCAGTGATGGGGGGTTGGGCAGCTCAGCCGCCTTCAGTGTCAGCAGTCCACCGAGCTCCTCATACTAACAGCAGCAGGCATAGGCCATGCACTTGCGGTTCTCTTTAGAGAACTCAGACAAACAAGAGGTCCTCCAACACTACCCACCACTCCAAATACAAAATAAACCAAAACACACCTAAAAGATAAGTCCTAAAGTGCTCTTTCATTCACCGTCTGTAAAACAAACTAGAAAGTCTAAAGGAACATCTCATGTTTTGTCCACAAGCAAATAAACCACCAAAATATGCCTTCTCTCCCACCCCCCCCAATACTCAGGGATACTGGAAGGTGCATTTAACTGATGCCCCTAGGTAACAGGGAGGAGGGAGCCTAACACCGATTAACAGTATTGATGGTATGATTTAAAAGGAAAGCTGAGACCTGTGCTCTAAGACAACACTCACAACCATCACCCACAAATGGCCCAGCATTTTGTACACAAATGTTCTGGTGCAAAGTTGAAGAGTGCTCCAAGACCAGGCTTGTTCCGGTATCTTGTGAGGCTAATCAGAAAAACTTGAGGGAGCCCTCCAGCAGGGAACAGCAAAAGCTCTTTTAACTTTAGCTCTTTATATTTGGAAGGACAAAGCCCTACAGAATATGCCAGAGGGAACATGCCTGCCTGTGGAAAGATGGTAGGTCAGGTACACACAGCCCTTGTACCCACCGTTTTGTTCTCCTCCTGGAGAAGTGCTTGGTCACACAGGCAATTTTCCCCTCCAGCAATTCCATGCAATCCTTTTTGAATGTTAAAGAACAAAAAAACTACAGTCCAGATTTTCAACCATGTATCCTGTCATCAACATTTCTAGGCACAAATACTAGTAATTTAGTTCTAAATGCTGGTGTAGACAAAACTGCAAATATTTGCCCTCGATTCATGTTGGGCACCACATTGTTTCTCTAAAAATAGAGCCAAACACTGAAAAAGCAAGGTCTAAGTCCAGACTTCTTTAAAGGATATGATTATCCTCAACAGCAACTCCAGCTTCCCACCACCCCTGCTCTGCTCTCATCCCAATCTACCCTTTCAAGTTCTCTTTAGAAGAGAAAAGAAAAAAGAAGAAAAAAGCCACTTGTCTACAGAGCAGCTTAAAATTGTAGCAGCTTGTGTCAGCTCCAAATGACATGCTCAGAACAGGAAACCAAATCTTTTCCAAATAAAAGCCACCGTTTCTCCTCAGTTTTCCATCTAACACTCAGAAACAGGAAGATAAAGTTTGTTCTGGCACTTTCTGGAAGCACATGAGGTCTCTTAACCTACTTCAACAGGAATTTAATCTTTTAAGAACAAATTTCACATACAACTTAATTCAAATCATGATTTCTGAGAGCTAGAGAGTTTGAAATGGGAAAATGTCCTGTGGGCTGCATCAGCTATGCAGCTGCTTCTAATTAAAGCTTCTCCTTTACTCTCTCTGGGCTACTTTCCAGCACAANTTTCAGCTCCAGCCTGTGTTTGCCTTAGCTCAGGCTCTCATGGAGCTAAACAAGAGACATAAAAACAAGATGAAGGTATTTATCCAAATTTGAAGTATCCACAAATCCACAGAGCTGTATTCACTCTAACAACCTAATGCTACAAAGTGAAAGTCGAAAACTCACAAAAGCTGCATTTTTGGCTCTTCTGCCACAAAACTACATTGAAGTTTCCTCCCAATACTTAGTTCTCTTGTTTTCAAAAGACTTCTGGAAAATATGTCTGGCCTGTTGGAAAAACCTCCTCATCTGCCGTTACCATATTTGCTTGGGCACATTCATAGGACAGTCTCTTCAAATG
>VYZV01011497.1:526088-537520 GCA_013401275.1 Pandion haliaetus | reverse complement strand
GGCTTAAAAAAAAAAAAAAAGTAAGTGTGGTCAAAGCTGCGATTGTGATAAGGGAAATGTGTCAAGATCTGGACTACAGTACAAATACTTGAACTAGTGTTAATCAGATGAACCAACTAATTTTTTTTTTTTTTTTCCACAGTCTAATACATAGTTAAGAGGAACATGCAAGTTGGAGAAAACGTCCTTAGGCACCAACATCAATAGCAGTCTTATTACCTTCATCATGACCCACATACTTTGGCTCCAGACTCACATGCTTAAGTATGCATCAGAAACACCTACTAAGATCACACAATTTCTTGTTTCAATCTTACAATACAGGTAAAAGGCAGGAAAAGTTCCAGCTTTCTTTTCAGAAGGGCAGCTCGTTTCTGTTGACAGCAACATAAAGCCATGGAAAGGAAAAGACTAAGAAGCAGTAATAGTCAAAAAAATGTGAAAAAAACAACACGGAGTAACAAGTTACATATTTGCCTTTCCATGGCCTTTCTGCACACCAGGTATTGATTTGAAACTCAGAAGAACCTCAAATTAGATTATGATTTCCCCTTTGTGTGCCACAGGTGCAATTTAAGTATATCAGGTTTTATGTACCACATTAACAGAGAGAACTAAAGGTTGTGGCTAGGGAAGATGGATGTGTAGAAAAGGGTAAAGAGCAGGGCTGTGTGTGTTAGCCAAGCTAAACCAACAAGACAAAATTGAGTAATATTTAAAGAATGTCAGCATTAAGAAAAGACGGATTTAGCATGCTAGAAAAATGGCAAAACTTGCACTGACGAAGTAAACAAGGTTTAAAAAAATAATCCATGTACTGCAGATGTAGTAAATTAACCCTGCCAAACAAGGAGGATTTAATCTTTTTGCAAAGTATCACTTCATTTTAAAAAAATTAAATACTGCAGATTGAAAGGTAAACTGCATTTAAATAGATGTGATATTCTCCAGACACCACACACTCCGCCAGAGCTCCTGCTGATCATCTTTCCATGCAGCAGCAAAGTGAAGGCACCATTAAATGTGGGTGTCAACATTTACCAAAATCAATTACATGATAAAAGACAAATGTGGATGTGTGTTTGAGATTTTTTGTTAGTTTTTGCAACTCCCACACATTACTTACTCTCCAGCATGGGGAAGGGAACTGGCACACTTCAGAGTGCAGAATCATTCTGAAAAACCTCAAAATATTCAAATTGGGGCTGAAGCTCTATAAAGTGAGGCAAGCTATAAGATGGAGAGCAAGTTTCAACTTAACTTGTGGGTCTGGAAGCAAGGTACAGAGTTTACTTCTATGATGACTTTGGCCTCGCTTTCTACACTAATGAAAAGAAATCAAACTGACAAGATCCAAACCCAGAAATCTGAACAAGAATTCCAGATTTCTTTCTCATGTTACAAAAAACCTAGCACATAAGATCTAACACGTTATCAAAAAACACCAACTGTGCTAAAACAGTTACACTGAATGCACCCAATAAGAAAATCTTAACAATTCACATTTCTTTTCTGGCTAGAACCCTGAATGAAAGAAGACTGGCAATTAAATTGATTAGAAATGAGACCAACTTACTTGCAATATCCTGTACCATTTTGATACGGAATGCACTTTCCCTCGTTAACACACGGCTTGGAATCATCCATACATTGCAAAGCTGAAAAAAATGAAAACAGTCAAATCAGTAGCCATACATGTCAAGCCAAAGCTTCATTAGCGTATTTTGAATGAAAATCTTATAGTAGAAAATTTTATATTACTGGAACAAAACCAAAGACACTATCACATAGTTTAGTTTAACCTCTGGCAGCATCAAAAAAGCCAGACTGAAAGAAGAATCAAATACAGATTTGTTCATCAGGCAACTACACATTTCCAGAATTTTTTAGGTAGATTTTCAAAGCAAAGCATGCAGTAATTTCAGCAAGCTACAAAGACATTTGCATTAGCAATTGCGTATTTTGGGTTGCATCACCCATTACTACTTTCTGATCAAAATTCTGGACTGAAATTCTCTGAAACAAGAGGCAACTACTCCTAAGCCTTCTTCCACAATATTTTGCCTCAGATTCTTTCCTCCTTTTCTACCATCTCTGGGAACACTTGGCACTAAAATAGGGGCATCTGTCCCTCATAAGCTCGCCTGCTGTACATTTTTAGCAATCCAGAATTTGCTGCAACATCATTACTGTTGTGGCACTCTGATTTCAGTCAGGATTGTGTTTGGGAGTAGGTGAAAATATCAGAGAAGACTTTCAGAAAAGAATTTGGTATTTCTAAGGAGGAGATAGGCTGTAGCTCAAACTTGACATTTTTGGTATTATGTTTTTAAAAAGGCATTAGGTATGGTACAGTTCAGGGCTGGTCGATTTTTATCCAAGTCTACTAGAAGCTCTAGTGAGGCCTGTTCTGATGGAAGCAACACATCAGCTCCAGCTCTTGCAAGCGCTCATCTCTACACAGAGACCTGAAGCAGCATGCCATGGCTATTTCGGAAGTGACCAGAAGGGTGAGAACTATGGAAACCCTGCAGGAGCAGAAGGCGCTCTAGAAGCACAAAAATTGAGCCAGTCCACCTAGACCACAGCCTGCCATTTGAACGGCACTGAACTAGTGGATAAAGTCCTTGGAACCAGAAGATCTGGGTCCTATCATAAACTTACCCACATGCTGAGAAGTCACAAGCTCTTCCCAGCCTCCAGTTCTGTCTTCTGGCCCCCAAACACACCCAATTCCATGCCTTTACATACCCTATTTCAACAACCTTACTGCATTTGGGAAAACATTTAACCAATCTTAGTTGAAGGCACCTAGAGGCGTCAATAACATCCAACCACCAAACTGCCCACTTGTGTACCAGCTGTGGCAGGGCAGATTGCCTTTTTTTTAAAGGATGGTTTTCTTTTGTGAAAAAGGTATTAAATTTTCAATACAATTTTCAAATGCAATCCCTTGCATTTTCAATATGATGCAAGGGACATCAGGGAAAACTGGTGCAAAGCACCACCAAAGTTTATATGCTGGTGACTACAGAACAGGGCTCAGAAACAGAAGAGTTAATGCATCAGTCCCACTAAGCCCTCCCTGCAACCAGTCCAAATTCAGTCCAGCAATTAGACAACTTGGAACAGCCTCCAGTTTCTGCTATCCAGGGCTTGAAGTGTTATTTCTTAATAACCCTGGAGCACGTAAACAGGTCACATGCAGTACAAGGTACTATAAGAACGTTTCATATTTGCAATCCCTATAGAGAAGAGAGTTTAAATTAAACCCAGTTGCCCAGGAAAATTATCAGTATTTCCCACAATATAAGTATGCCTGTTTCTATTAACTTGATTTCTGAAAAAGGGGCACTTGGATGGTGCTGCTTCTGCAGAGCTCTCAGGAAATGAACAAAATTCCACTCTGAGCCCCTTTCAGATAACCCCTGAGGTCAGGGTTACTAAGAGACAGAAATATTAACACGGATTTTGCATAGCATTCCCCCCCACAGCAGTCAAAAACACTTACACTGATTTGCACCTGTCTGAATTTTTATCCCATTTAACAGCAACATCCACAAGACTTTGACTCCAAACTTCATCGGCTTCTGTCTAACACTATAGCAGCTTGTTTTCACAGCAAAGATTAGCTCCAGTTAGCATAGTTCAGCTACACTGTGTTCAGGAGAAACTGCAAAAAGACCTGTTATGATTCAGACTTCTCTTACTACCTATGCTACTCCAGCGAAATGGAAGAAGGTTAAAATGAGCCTTACCGCATTTCAAAGAACCAGGAGGGGAAGCAGACTTGGTATTCTCATCTCACTACCTTGAATTTTCATTCTTTTCACACCAATCAAGCCAGTGAAGCAAATACTCAGAGGATTATTTCTTTTGTGCCCATGCTTTCAAACACAATTTTGTAATCTCTTCAAGTACCCACATCCCCAGTGAGAACTGAGCAGCCAGTTGATTTTGTAACCCACGTAGTAAAAGCTTAACTAGCCAAAAACACTTCCCAGCACAACTGCATGGAGGGAAACACAAAGGTGACTGCTTTCAGGGTCACAGTAAGGATCTGAATCAGTGATTCCTGTTTAGCTTGCTAGGCCAAATACAGACACAGGAGAGAGGCTTTAGCAAAGTAATGATTAATTTTCTCCTGGTTTTTGACAAATTATTCCTGCCTTGAACTGCTGTTTAGCAGGTCATTAAACTACTACTAGTCCTTAGAATTCTTTAACAGAGACACATAGTGAATAGGGCAATGCAGGCAGCTAAATACATATTTTGTATATAGTAATTTAGAAGTGAAAGAAGCTAAGGAAACAAAAACAGAAAGACTCTTGTACTTTTTCAGCTTAAGACTAAAATAGGCTGAATAGAAATAATTGAAATGCAACTAAAGCTGAAATAGATGTAAATGTAACCATATTCTATATTAAAATGAGTATTAAAAAGTAACATGACTTCTCTAAAAAAGAAATCACAAGGGAAATTGAAGACTACAGTTCTCACAGTAAAATTAGCATTTCTGTGCACAAAGCACTGTCTTCCTGTATTACACGATATCTTTAACAATTTCACAATGCATGCAAAACCAAGGCATTTCAACATGACTTACTTCAAAAGCTACTTTTCTGCTACTTTACCATGCTGTGCTCAAGAGTTAATAGTATCAGAAACTTTTACCTTCTACCTCAGCCAGCATAAAAGTATGTTTTGCTACATCCATTATGTTAACTGGAAATACTTTGGTGTGTACAGCATGAGAGAAGACAGCCTCCTACTGAAAAGATAAAGCCCCTTTTCTAGAAGCCACATATAAATAGCATCAGCATGCTGTCAAGGCTTTGAGTCTAACAGGCTGCTTTTGACAGTTTTCTTCCATGTTTAAAAAACCAGCAATGGTGAATTATTTGTTAGTTTTCTGGACTTGCTCTAGCTTGCCAAAACCACCAAGACTATCAGAAGCTGGGTTAGTCGAGACCAAGTGCAAGCAGTAATGTTTCAAGTCCTTGCACTCATGCAGTGGAGGGCTCGCTCCGGTATGCCAGCAGGTCTTCAAGGGGAAATGCCATGGCTTTTTAATGTATTTAACTGCCTCATGATTTTTATCAGTCCTTTTGTGCATATTACGGGAATATTGGGGAGACACGCCACAATTATTGAAAGACTGGCTTCTTAAGAAGTGGGCAGGCCACCACTTTGTGAAAGAAGTACCCAATCTCTAGCATGCATCATAGCCAAGTTTGAAAGACTTCTCAGATGAGGGCTCTAAGTGCATGCAACATGAATGTTATTAGCTATACTACTCAGCCCAGAGTCCATACAAACCCTTGCACATGCGTGCCTTTAGACACAAATTCTAACCTGATACTTAACTAGCCTACCAGGACTATTTTCCAAGGCCAGAGGGAAAATCAGGTAGCCGCTGCTGTAAAATGAGCACAAGCAGAAAGAATTACTTGCAGAAACACTATAGGAAGTGCTGCGATTCTCAACATCCGACTCCACCAAAGCTCACACTTAACTGAAGTACAATTTCACCCAGGTTTTTGGCAAAAAAGAGACAGTTAAAGCCAATCTAGGAGGAAAACAAAAATCGTGTTTCTGCCTCATTGTTCCTTAGGATGCCAAGACAATTTAAAAGTTGTGATTTGTTTTCTATACTTCATCTGCCCACTATAAATTCAGGTTCTTTCTAGGCTAGGAAATTAAAAGAAATAGCGAAGGATTAAGATCAGAAGCTGTAAGTGTCAGAGTTCAGCTTTTAAGAAAAAAGACTGCTATAGGGAAACAGCCATAACCAGAGAAAATCTAAAAGGGCTTTGTTGTAAATACTAAAAGGAAAGCAATGCCAATAAACTCCTCAGCCACAAGTTCAGAAAAAGTCAAGCAGAAATAAAAATGCAAAATACCAAAACAATTAATGCTGTGAGGAAGAGACGTTATAAAGCTGGTTTCCTGTAGCTTTGTGGTCGATTATCCTGCATCTAAGGCGGCGCAGGCTCCAACCAAAGGTTTTACTGCAAGTAAGGGGAGAGCGATATTCTGGTAGAGAACACAGTTGAGCTGGTGGTACAGCCTTCTCCTTGGGAAGACACTATATGGGTCTCTCCTCTTTCTGTCTATAAATTTACCATTAAATTCATAGAAACTCCATATCGTTCAAGAACCTAGACTTCTGTCATATTTGATGGAAACTTGTCCATAGGTTCAAAAGCTCTCTTGTGGGAGAGGGTAGAAAACAACTGACTTGAACATACAAGAAAAGTCAGGCTAAAAATACATTAAAGACTAGAAAGAAAACTAAAGGACAAAATAGGTTTCAATAACCTTTATGTAGTCAGTGGATTTTATGTCTTGACTGACATTCATGAGAAATAGCCTGTCATTTCAACTGTGTTACCCATTATAGATGAAGAGAAAGGAGGAAAAAGGATTCAAAACCCCCAAAACAGCAACAACACTGGATGCATGGGGAATGCAAGCTCAGGCTGCTTGCCAGAGGTGGATCAGCTCTGAAGAGGACGACCACCAGCACGGTCAAGAAACACCACCTATGCTAGAAATCAAGGGGTCTCAAATTCCAAGGAAGCAAAAAACAGCTTCTGATTCTCTTCAGGAAAAAGAGAGCGTGAAAAAAGAAGCTAAGAGAAAATGCTGAAACATGAGGTGTAATTCTGGAGGAAGACTGGTACGTCCTCAATGCACAGAAAGGGAACAAAATCCTTCCACAGCAGCACCTCTCACCCCACAAACAGCTACTGAAAAAGCTGGTAAATGATAAGAAGCACTGCACATATGGAGAGAATACCCAAAGATAACCAAATTTTGGAGGAAAACTACAAAGGAGTGATAACTAATTATGCTATTCACTAATCTCAACAGATTACAGTTCCAGTGAGATTACGTACCAGGGAAGAACCCACTAGTAAATAAGTGCTAGCTGAAAATATGAAAACAGCTTTTTCTTTTTTTTCTTAAGAACAGATTGCCCCATGGCAGCCACATGGAGAGGGAGGAAGCAAACTAGTAAAAATCCTTACTGTGAAAAAGCAATAAAACCTTATATTCAGTTCAGATTTAGAAAATTTTAACATTTGGGGAATTTAAACAAGCTGACCAGTTTGCACTTCACAGACAGAGGGTAGTACTTAAGGACAAAGTTTGCGCACAAGGCATGGAAATAGTCTGTAAAGTAAAAATGCTTTAATCAGATTATTAAGACATCCCCACTGTTTTTACACACAGAAGCCTGAAATCAATTGGATAATGCAAGACTCATCAACTGAGAAGCTAAGCAGAGCTCAGAGGAGTGTGGAAGCACTCAGCTGATATCCTGTACCTTTTGGGAAAGAAAACACCAATATCTAAGCTGGTTTTCTTCACTAACTTCTCTAGACAAGTGTAAAAAAAAAAAAATTGCAAAAAAATATTTAAATGGATTTCAGAAGAACAAGCCAGTAAGAAGAAATTTTGGTTTAGAAGTTCATCAGGTTTTGAGTTCAAGAGTGCTAACAGCAGATCTGACTACATTAAGTTCTCAGACACACAAAACTTATCTCCTGCCATGATCTGTTTCAAATCTCTCCTCCGAACATCTAGGAACTGTCAAAAACTACTAACTGGCTCTCCTAAAAGCAGAGCTGGGAACCTTTGTGCAAATTCACAGGTAGAGTTGAAGTCTTTCTGTTGTCAGGGTCTTAGGCCTAGGAAGCTGCCAGAGGACTGTTATTTCTATCAGATGCAGCTACAGTTCACATGACACTGCTCCTGTTGAAAAACTACTGATAAAAGCTCAAGTTATAATACAAATTGAATTCAGGATGAACTTGTAATAGAGTTCGAAAATCTGTCAGGGACCATAGTCTCCTTTTCCTTACACAGCTACTGTTCCCTGCCTTCCCCTATTTTCAGTTTTCCAAACAAAGCCAAAATGCCTAAAATCCAGAACCACAACATAGAGCATTTAGTTTAAAAAAACAAAGTTTTCAACAAAAAAATGTAAGGAAGGCAATTATAGAGCTGAAGAGGTATTGGTGTTTCCATGGCAATCTGGCAGACGGGAGCCATGCTTGCGTCTTCTCCAAACTCTCCGTCACTCTCCAGCACTAAATCTTTATTAATTTGAACGTTAAGCATGTTTGCCTGTGCAGAAATGCTAGCCCGCTACTTGTGCTGAGCGGCACTTCCACAGCCGTCCAGGGTGATGTCAGAGAAACGAGATGAAGACTTGCTGCATGGAACAAACAGCAGACGCCCGTGCCATTTTGAGATACAAAGCTCTTTTTTCATCCTTGTAGCAGTCTAAAAAAAGGACATATGCCCTAGGAACAGACTATTTTCTAAGCAGAACAAACGATTATTTCTGCAGCTCTCAGATGACCGTGTTTAGAACGGTATAAGCACTGTTTCTTCTAGATGGGCACTAACAGCCCTCAAATTCTGTTGGCAAGATGATTTCAGAGTGAATTCATAGAAACTAAGAATATAACTACAAAAGGACTTTTTAGGACTTTCAACACAGATGCCTACGGAAGCTCTTTTTTCCCCCAACATGGATGACATTTCCCTAACATGTCCCAAAGGAGGGGTGAGAATTAATAATCACTGTATCACTCCTCCACTTAACAGTCATTAGCCAAGAGTACAAACTTAAAGGAAACGACATTACATCTGGAGTTACAAACTGCAACTGTTTAATTTTGCTGTTAAGTAAGACTCCCAAGTCCAGAAGAAACAGGCTGTGAAAGTCCTGCTGCTGCTTTTTTACCTACTCCTTGTCCTGGGTTCAAACCCCAGCCGCTGGTCCCCTCTCACAGCACAGATACCATTTTTGAAAATGGGAGAAGCTGAACATGACCAGAGCATATTGAAGAGAATTACCCACTTACTGCAACAGCAGCAAGACACACAAAAAAAGGGAAGGAGGGATAGCTGTGGAAGCTGACAAAAACCCAACCCATCCACTGCAGGAGATTCAAATGCCAAATGCCACCAAAGGCACAAGTCCTCTTTTCCCAAGGATTCAAATCCTGAGAACATCAGCGAGACGATCTTCACGTATTTCTAATATGACTAAGTGATGCCCTGCAGGAAGTGATGTGCATTAGCCAGATTCTCAGCACACTCCCTTTTGAAAGTCTAAATCAGCATCTTTGATAAGAACAAATTTGATAGACAGTAACACCTTCAAAAGATCAAGTAAAACTTGCTTTTCCATAAGCAAATTCACATCAAGCAGACCAGCATTGTCAGCATTATCTGAAGTCCTCAAAAGTTTCACTGCTTGAATACTAAAGATCTCAAACTGCCATCCACATCAATGCACTCACTACCTTTGCGCTGCTCTAGATTAAAAATGTATTGCAACCAGTTAGAAATACGGGCTGATAGTCAACAACAACCTGTTGAAACTGGGCTTAGCAAAACCCAAGTGTTAATAATGACAGTGGGCAATTAGGGTGGGCTTTGCTAGCAAGGATTCCTGTTTCACCCATCGCTGTCTGATCAGAAGAGGAGCAAATCGTTCACAGCAATTATCAGGAGAGTATCCTCACCAAACAACGCAGGTGTTGCTGCCCCACCCCAGCTTACTGCAACTTCAACTGCAGCCTTTTGCAAAACTAAACAACGGCTCAACTGGAAAAGCAAGTTGCTACACCATTGGGCTTGCATGATGAGGCAGAGTTGAGTAGTCCAAACTGTAGCGCTTAGTGCATCCAGGAGCCTCCTATTTATTGACCAAGAGGGCTGACATCAGATACCTGCCCTCTCTTGCACAAGAGCATCAAGACAGTTGAATGTGCACCTGAAAATACCCTTTCGGTGACTTCATCTTTCCCTTTCCCATTAATTCAAGCCACAGCTCCCACTCCCAAGAACCAGATGCAGGTCAGTATCTCATGAACAACAGGAGTAATTTTCAGTCTAGATTTGTCATCTCTGACAACCAGCCTTTGTTTTGCACTGGGAAGAGATTTCACCCACAAAGCCAAAAACTTCTGCAGCATGGGAGGACCTCAACCGGCCTGGTAGGTATCCATACCCAGTCAAGTGACAAGCGATACCGCTGCTACTTCTCCTCTCAGCCCCTGTCAGAGAAGGAACTGGTAGGGCTAGCAATAAGCTGAGGAGTTGCTGGTATGAAGGTACAGTTTAACGAAGTGGACATGACATTTAGTCTTTGCAAAAAGAGTATTCTGCCATTTTACTGGACTGTGTAAGCCATTTCCAGAAATAACAGTCCTACTATGCACCACACCTCTACCCTACCAAGAAAACATATTTCTGGATTTATAAGACACCTACCCTTGAAAGACCCTTTATTTTTCCAATCCCTTTTGAGCAAAACTGGCCAAAATGCATTCAGAAAATAGGTTTTTTTGACTCCAACCACCGTCTTGCAACATATTAGTAAAACTAAGTCAGATTTCAGAGGGGGTTACTGGAAGAAAAAAAAAAAAAAAACCCACAAAACATTTCTCCCAGTAGACAAATAATGACCATTTCAAAGTCAAGACAGATTGATTAACCCGACTACTCTGTGTCCAAGACAGCAGTCATGGCCAAAACTCTGCAGACAACAGTTTCCACTCCTAACCATACCAAAGAAAAAAACTGCTGAAATTATCAGTGTCTTGCTCACTCATGCACTAAACAGCTTCCACTACCACTTTCTCCCATCGCTGCACTCTTCACAAGTCATCGGAAGAGCAATACGGCCTCTCAGGAGCAAAAAGGAAGAAAGAACGAGAAGTCATGTAAGTAATCAATGACTGCTGGTCCTTGATAGCTTTAACGTGCTGTAAAGCCGCACATGATTTACTCTACGAGCAGGACTGCTGCTAGGAGAGGCATGAAATCCATCAGAACTAAACAGTTAAGGCTATGGACCACATTCTCCAGCCCGGCTGTACAACATGTTGCAAATGCCAACATGCAATGGGAAACAGTGATGAAAAGCAGGAGTTTCTTCGGATGTGCGCACACGGCTTCATCCCGCCTGGACCGATTAACAATGAAAGGAGGAGGATATGTAGAAATTCTTTCTGTGTGCGTAGATATGTGCTCAACAAAGAGGCCAGAACGAACACGACGCATAGGTATTCAAGCGACGGAAAGCAGTAAACCATTCTCTGCCGTGTTTTGAAATCAAAAAACCTCAAGCACTCAAGCCATTTTTGCAATGGCACATATATCACTGCCGTGCACTGCCAGTAAAGGACGGCTTCCATTTCAGTTTGCCGTTACGTGTAAGCCCCCACGGGAGAGCCCGCCTTCGGGGGGGCCGCTCCACACAAGGAGGCGGCAGCCCCCGCGCGGCCACCCCCCACGCGCGACCGTCGCGGCCGCCCCCCCCACACACCCCACCCCACCCCACCCCACCCCGGGTCCCCTTCCGACGCCGGCCCGGCCGCGTTCGAAGCGGCGCCGAGAGAGGG
>VYZV01011497.1:509976-525305 GCA_013401275.1 Pandion haliaetus | reverse complement strand
TGCTCGTGCTGCAAAAGCCCAGGAGGAGACCCGGGTTCCCACCGAAGAGGTCTCGGGAGGGCAGCGGCTGAATTCAACCTCAAGATCCCTCCTGGTCCTCAGCCATCATCTAAAGCGTTAAAAATCCTTCTGCCCCGGCTCCTGCTCCCCGCGGACTGAGAGCCCTTTGTGCGTGGTGCTGGCACGGCAGACCGGCCCGTGAAGGCAGGATTGTGCCGTGTTCGGGGGAGAGAGGGGGCAATGAATAAACCTCACTATTTTGCCCAGACCCAGGAGTTCCTCCCAAGCGTGGAGGTGGATGGTCAGTGCCCTGCCGCCACGGTGATTTTTCCAGGTATGCCAATGCAACCTGGGCAACAAATCCCCCACCGCCCCGCACAGCTGCCAGAGCTTCCCATTGCCGCTCCGACGGCCGCTCGTGGGCAGACGATGGTGCCTCACAGCCATGATGGCCGTCCCGTGGTGCTGCTCCAGGCACACCTCCCTCCCTGCAGCTCCTCACCCGCCGAGGTGGAGGCCAGACCCCCCAGCATGCCCCAAACTTTTCACATACAAAATTGTGGTTGGCGGTGACCCATGCATAAGTTAAAACTGTCACAAAGCCAAGCTGGCAGTTGAGGAGGGACAGGCAGGAATGTGACTGGAACAAGGAGGGCTCGGGGATGCTCTCCAGAATGCAGCTAATTCAGGAGGAATTCTGGTGTTTCACCGAAAGCTGCCATTTCCAGCTCCCCTCAGGGCTGAGCATTACATGTTAACCCTGACCTTGAAGCGGCCGCTGCTCTGCTCTCTGTGTTTCGCTTGCCCTGAGCACAAGCTACCGATCCCCAGCGCAGGGACAGCATCCGCAGCCGCCCTGGTGCAGCTCTCGGAAGCTGCCATGAGGGCAACCAGCTCCATCCGAGAAATGAGGCTCGTTGGAGGAATCCAGCCTGGATGAGGGAAGGCATCGCTTCGCTCCCGCAGGTCTGGGGAACCTGGTGATTGCTCCCATCTCTCCACTCCGACCCGGCTCTCATGGGTGCACGTGGGCTCAGCTGCCCGCAGGGGAAAGCATCCCACAGCAGCTCTGCCAGACAGAGAAAAGGGGTGAGAGCAGCCACCAGCAGGTCCTCTACGTGGTAGAGGCTGGGAAGGGCTGGACTTGCATGGGCAGCACGGGTTTTGCAGCTGGGGAGGTGAGGGACAAGCCACCCACGGCCGCCCTGGCCAGGCAGGTTGCCCGTGCCAGGACGGAACGTGCAGGGCAGAGCGGGAAGGGGACAGGGGCAGGTGCCCCACTGTGTCCCCATGCCAAAGCTCCTCAGTTAGCTCCCCGTCATCCCCGCGGGTCTGTCATTAAGCAATAAGCTGTTTGCAGAGGAGTTAAAAATAAGTTTCAGCATTGCTTTGTCTTACGCACCCCATTGCAGTCCTGTTAACACCACCATATGCAAACAAGCAAAGGTTGCTCACGCAGGCCACCCGTCAGCAGAAGTGACCCTCCAGCCCTCCTGCACACCATCTCACCCCCAGTTTTCCCCCCAGAGATGACCAGCAGCCAGCACTGGAACTGGAGGGCTCTCACAAGGCTTTGTGTAGTTTCCATCCAGTTTCCACCGTGCCCTGCACCGCTTTGCCCAGGGACCATCTTGCCTGGGTGCAGTCCTGGCTGCCTGGGATGGCAAGGGGAGCCGGGCAGGGTGCCGGTACCTGGCAGAGGGCTGGGTGCACTCTGGCACTGGAAGCGATGCCAGCTGAGGGATTAGGAGAGCTGAACAGACTCCACATCCACAGCATTGCTAGTTAAACAGCCCCAGCAATTAGGGAAATCCTGGCACTTTGGCTGACAAAGGCAGGGAGATCAAGCCCTCTCTGCAGCTCCATGTTAGGAGTCTCACTCTGCAATGATTTCAGTCACCTGCTCCACAGAGCACGGGCACGCTCGTTTTGATCTCGGCATGTGCAGACCACCCTCCAGCCCCAGCGCTCTTCAGGCTTCCTGCCCCACTGCTTCAAAGCCAGCCCCGTGCGCTGCCCCTCGAGCCGTCACCGGTGGGTGGAGGTGCTGGGCTGTCACCGGCAGTGCTGGGGTACAGGTCCCCCCATTCAGCAGGGATGCCCTGGGCGATGCCGAGCAGCTGATCTCTGCAGATGGCGTGGCTGGCCGTGAAGGGGGGTGAAGGTGTCCTGCCCCCCCCCAGCCTGCACTCGCTGGGCTCAGGGAGGAAGCCCACGGGCACAGCACATCCCCATGTCCTGTGTGCCCCATCGCTTGCTCTGCAACCGGGGGGGGACGACGCTGCCAGGCAGAGACGTGCCCGGGGCTCTGCTGTGCTCTCCCCAGCTCTCCTCACAGGAGGCAAAATGTATTTAAACACTCTGAGGTGCTTTTGGGGTGTCTGTACATGGTCGGCGAGCAGCGCGGCAGTTCTCTTCCATCCCTCACATTGGAGGAACTGCTGGTTTCACCAGCTTTGCATCAGCTCTCAGAATAAATTGTGTTTTCTTGCAATAACCTTTCAGTGACATTGCTGGTGGTTCAGGCATTCAGACCTCAGCTCAGCCCACACCCAAATGCCTGCCTCACATCCCAGCATTTTATATACCAATATAAATGTTACCTCATTTTTACTTGCCCCTGGTCTGGGGGTTCCTAGGACGTGCTTGAGTCATGTATCCCGGCTTTCTCTTTTGCAAACAGGACAGCTGGAACCCCATTAAAATGGAAGCTGAGGGTATTTCATAGTTACAAGACGTCAGCAGCCAAGAGGTTTAAGAAAAACAGGAGGGAGAGAGGCTTCCAACAGAATCCTCAAGGCTGGCAGCCTTGTGCTTGCGCCACAAATAGCTTGTCCTGTGGCTCATCTGCTAACTCTTAGCATTCACATGACTTAGCTTATGCTGCGATTACCTTACCTGCCAGCTAGTCTCCTCTTAAAAAGAAAGAGAATTGGAAAGGCATTCCTGCATCAAGCCCTGTAGGAATGTGCCGGGTGCCCTGAGCCGCTTCTGCCGCCCCGCTTAATCACCCGGGGAATTCGTACCCTCTGCCTTCCCCACTGCTGCCTTTGCTCTCAGCAGCCCCTGGAGTATTTACATTGCAGAGAGAGCCGCGTAGCTTTTACCAAATTTGGTCTGATGGAAAGGGTGGCAGTGAAGCTCCCGAAATGCTCCTGGCTCTGGGCATGCGATGGAGCAAGAATTCACTCATTTGTGGTCACCCTCCAGGTAGCAGCTGATGCTGTAATGATGGCTGGCATAGTGGTACGGCTGGGACTCAAGAAAGAGGCAGCTGCTCAGCACCGCTCAGATCCGTCCTTCGGTTGCCTTTTTTGGGTCTGTACTCAGGACCAGCTGTGTAGATCGGAGCCTGCAGCTCTCCCTCTTGATCAGCAGCAGCTGGGGAGATAACGGCGGTGATTTGCAGCAGCCAAACACCCAGCTTCTCTTCCAGCACATGCCCGGCCCTTGCAAGCCACCTCTCCAGGCACTTCTCGCTATGGGTTGGCCACCCAGGCATGGCCCCTATCACCTGTGGTCCCCATGCAGGTAGAGGCATTGGAAAGCAGAACAGAGGCTTCTTCCTACTCCTGTGGGACCCAGAGCCTGACCTCAGTCATGTTGTTACATCCCTCCTGGCACCGGGCGGGAGCCTCGTGCTGCTCTGCGCAACCTGCTCCAAGCCCCCTCTGAGCCAGAGGCTGCCCGGGTCCCTTCTTGCGTCGATGGTCCCCTCCTCTCCCCAGGTGGAGGCTGGGGGCAAGATGCCATCACAGCTGCAAGGGGCTCATGGCCATGCATGGGGGACATGCAGCTCCGGGAAAGGTCCCGGGGAGCTGCACACACTCCAGGCTCTGCAGGCTCCGGCACCACAGGGACCCACGCAGGTCCTGGCGCAGACGACTTGGGGTTGCCGCGACACCAGCAAGCACATTTAGTTTTGCTCCTCTATGCAAATCCTGTGTCTGCTGCCATTTTCGGGGGCCCCAGCTGTGGCTGATGGGGAGGATGCACTTTCCGCTCCATGTGCTGTGCCGCGGTGGGGCCAGGGAGTCCCTTTTCCAGCAAGTGTGGGCGGTGTGCCAGGCGAGCGGAGCATGCCAGGGCAGCTGGGGAGCACCCACAGGGCCGGGGTGCTGCTGGGGGGATGCTGGGGGAAGGAAAACAAAAAAAAAAAAGCAATGACAGAGGAAACAGGTTTATCATCTCTCTGCAGAGGGCTGGGGCTCAGCCGCAGGGGTTTTTCTGAGCCATGATTCAAAATCACGCTGGGCTCCTCCATGAAGCCACCAGCCCAGAGAAAGCCCCATGGCGGGGGTCTGGCAGCCCCACCGGAGTGGGCACAGGGAGCGGGGACTCCCCAACTTCTGCTTTATCTCCTCCAGTGTGTTTGCAAGCTCAGGCGTGACTGCAACCAGCCAGGAGCAGCCATGCGAGATGCTGTGAGGCTCAGCGCTGTGGGCACAGCCCCTGGCAAACCCTGAGGCACCCCTGCACCCACAGGGGACCCAAACAGTGCCCAAGCCCAGGGAAAAGGGAGGTGGCACGGCTGTTCTAGGGGAAGCAGAGCCGGGGACATGTGTGGGCACCTGGGTCGGAGGCTGTCCAGGAAGCGTGGGCAGAGCATCTGGGGTGGAGAGGTCGTACCCCACATCTCCCCATTGCTGACTGCAGGGGGAGCAGCCAGACCCCCAAAGGGCTCAGGTCTTGGGGGCCAACAGGGATGGAGCAAGGAGGCTCCCAGGGGCCAGGCAGGTGTCCTGTGTCCTGCCCTGGGGTTTGCCAAGTGCCCGGGGCTGGGGAGCAGCCCAGCTGCGTCACCCGGGACAGGGGTGGGTGACAGGAGGGTCCAGGGGTGTGCTGGGAGGAGACGCAGTGCTGACTCAGGCCTGTGCGGGAAGGCTGGTCCCAGCAGTCAGCTGCCCATGGCCAGATGCCAAGCCCAGCACCCTGCCATCTGAAAAGCCTTCATTTTCGGGCAGCAGAAAATCAACATCCTCCTTTCCGAAAGGTCACCTCGGCAGCAACACAGCAGAGCAAAGCGTGAGGAGAGGGGGGCGAAGGCGAATTCCCGAGCCCCCCAGCCTGGCTCTCCTGGGCATCCCTCCCTGGCGCCAGTGGGATTGAGAGCCCCCCAGAGGGACAGAGCTGCTGTGGCCCCACAGCAGCCCCCAAGGGAGGGAGGACAAGGACTAGGGTGCTCGAAGGCTGAACTCCAAGCCCTGTCGCCCTGGCCATTGTTGCCCGGGCAGTTATCTGGTGTCGGGTGCCCTGGCAGGCACTTGCCGTGCTGCAGGGATGCTGGCATAGCCTTCCACGCCACTGGGATGTTCACCCATGGCAAAACAGCTGCTAGAAACCACCTGGGGTCAAACTCCCCCCGGGACTCAGAGGGAAAGATGCTAAAAGTGGGATTTTATGAAAAGCTGCCCAAAAGAGGGGTTTGTTTCCAAGTGTGAGGAGCTGGTTCAAAGCAGGGGAAGCAGCTGGTGCCTGAGTAAACACAGAAACCAAAACCATGCAGCGCCCGAATGGCTGCTCCCAGGAGTGGTGATGGTGCAGAGTATGACCGCAACCTGTGCGAAGTGAGACCCGGTTTATATTTGACATGGTGGCTGGAGCACCCTGCCAGCCTTCACCATCCTGCCACACTTTTCCTCTCCGCAGTGCTGTGCCCCACCCGTGGCAGGTTTGGCAGCGTCTGGGAACCAGCTCTGCCTGTCTCTTCTTGCTGCTTCGCTTTTCAGACACTCTGGAGAAAAAAACTCACCGCCCAGCACCAGCATGCCCGACAGTCTAAGCCACCCAGCACAGCCCTGTAGCGGGCCAGGGTGGGCACAGCCACGCACGGTTCCTCCAGCAGGCACCACCCCCAACAGCACCCTTGGCCCCATGGACACAAGGACACCCAGGGGTGCCTAGACCTGAGCTGAGCAGTGGCAGCAGCAAGCACAGCCAAAACCGACAGCTTTTCTGAACAATCACTTTGTGATGAGGTTTGTCACCTCTGCGCTCACGCGATGAGCAGAGCAGCTCCCGGGGCACCTCACACCATCCTCTTTTCTTTTGCACCCTGCTGTTCTCTGCCTGTACCCCGTGCCAGGGGTTTCCCAGCAGCAACAGGCATGCTGTGGGGCCAGAGAGAGCCCGGCTCTGCCCCCAACACCCCCCCCCCCCCCCTCCACGTCCAGGGGGCTCAGGTGCTGCAGAGGTGCCAGGACTTTGTGCTGCTCCCAGGTCCTGCTTCCCTCTCTGCTCTGCATACACCTGGCATGGGACAGAAACTCTCAGCCTCTGTCAGGTTGAGGGGAGCAGGTGCAGGAACCAGGGGGATACGTGGTGGGAAAACCCAGCAGGCAAAGGCTGCTCCAGAGCCTCTGGAAGCAGCAGGGCAGCTCAGAAACAGAAATGAGATGGGCGTTGGGTAGGAGGTGACTCAGGCAAACACGCTGCTGGGAAGCGTTACCATCCAGCTCAGTCACAGCATCCCAGCCGCGTGACAGGATGAGGCCAGGCAGCACAGCCTCGTGTGGCACAGTCCGGGCAGGAACCCTTGCAGGCAGATAGATCCTCAGGTTCGTGGGGAGGCAGCCCAGGCCCAGCAAAGCTGGGGGCCTTGGGGGAGGTCAGGGCATTGCAACGAGGTGGAGGTCCTCTCATGAGGAGCCCCCTTCGTCTCCCCAGCTCTGGGCACAACGCTACACCATGCACAAGCTCCATGCAGGCACTGCCATCTGCAGGCAGCGGCTCCAGAACCAGCTCTGGGCCTCTGCCAGCACCAAGCGCACAGCACCCTTGACTCCCGAGCGAGCAGCAACCTGGCCACCATGGTCACCCATAACCCGCAGGGCTGCACCCTGCGCCCACCACTCGCTGCTGCACACCAAGATAGGGAGCCACATCCCTGCACCCCCATGTCCTCACCCAGCCCGGCCTCAAGCAAGCTGTCAGTTAACACCTGGAGAAACCAGCAATGGCTTCTCTGCCCCGAGCAGCTGGCAACAGGACCGGAGCAACTCACCTCGCTCCTGGCTTCTCAGGAGGTGCAGACAGCCCCCAGCAAAACAAAACCCAGCCTACACCTCCCTTGCACAGAGCATCAGCAGCATCTCTGCCCTGGGCCAGGGAGGAAAAGGGGCTCTCTATTTGAAACGCAGGGAGGGAGTTGCTTATAAAGTGCTCCCTGGAGCCCCATGCTGGCCTGTGGGAGGAGACTCTTCCTTGCCTTCCTCTTCTTCAGGCGAGCAGCATTTGCAGCTCCGTGCCCTGTTAATACTGACACACACCATGGGGGACACACACCCCACTCACAGTTCATTCTGCTTCATGTGTGCCCCACATGAACAGCATTGCTACAAAACCGTCCCCATAAAAATCTACCCATGCACCCACGAGACTCTGCCCATGCTGAGGTGGCTGCCTGCCCACATCCACCAGACAGAGACACATGTCAGTGGGGAGAGACCCCTGCTATAACCAAAGTATAGTCTTGCTGCCAGAAAACAGCCAAGAATACAGCTCCAAAAAGGAGCCCTTATTCCAGGTGGCTTCAGCTTTGGGGCCGTTACCCTCTTGTATCTGGGGAAGGAAAGAAAACATCCTCTCAGATCACAGAAATGAGACATAGGAAACTCCACACTGCAGAGGGGATTTCTCAGAAGCGTTTATTTCACTGCTGACACTGGGGCTGCAGGAGGCAACCGCTCACCCAGCTGCCCTTCGCTGCAGAAGCATCACCCTCCAATCATGACAATCCATGTACAGTCGGTGTCTGCTCACCTTTCAGAACCTACATTCCAAGACCTACATCACTGGGATATTCACCTGTTCGGGACACCACTTAAAAGGATTAAAAATAATGATAATAATAAAGCAATCTACAAAGTAACACTTAAGAGGCATCATGCAGAAACCAGATGATTTTAAGACTACATGGCAGATCAGACTTGCTAGGTTTATTGGTGGACGAGTGTTAACTGCTTTCCTGCCAGTCCAACACAGTGCCAAGCTGGGGAGCGTTCCCAGCCAGGACAACAGCTGTTTCCTACCCAGTGGCAGGAAACACTTCCAGGTCACAGCTTATACTTCCAGAACTACGTAAGATTATGTGCTTGTAAAAGGTGCCAGGGAATCCTGAAACTTCCTTCTGTGATACTGCCTGCTTTCTTCTAAGAGGCAGACACTTGAGTGCAGAAGAGTGCCTGAGCTGTGGGGTTTCTTCTTTCTCTTTTTCTAAATAAAAAGCTGACTGGTAAAATGTTATTCTTAGCGCAGGTGGACAAAAAAAAAATTTAAAAAGTTACGTTACACTGGAAGTCTATAGATTGGCCCATAAGGAAGAAGCAGCTATATACTATTGCCCTGTAATGAGTTTTTCTTCACCTACAGTTTCAACTTCCCAAGTGAGGTAGGGAGAAGGTGACCACAGGAAAAAAAGGTGGCGTTTCCAAAGGATACCACTGTTTTTAAATTATCCTTTTGAATCCTTCATGTCAAGTTGAAGTGTTCTTTAAGGAAACACTGCCTTTTCTTCACAACAGCAATCAGAGTTTTGGTTTTTTTGGTTGTTTTAGGTGAGGGAAAGAGGGAGAAAGAAAACAAGCATCCCAGAGATGAAATGCTGGCAGTTTTGACACATTTTGGAAGGAAAACACAGTTATAAAAAGGAAGGAAATAATGTAGTGAATCTGCAGATAGAAGGGAAAAAAAAACCCAGAGTGCTGACATAGTTTGCACTGTGCCCGCTCCAACAGCATTGAATTACACACCCTGTTCACATGGAAACATACTGTCATACACAGCTGTCAGGAGACGGAAAGTAGACACTTAACAAACCTGTAGTTTAATTTTGTAGGAATCAGTAATATAGAAGACTTTCATTGCCCCTCCTAATACTAGACAGAATGTATTTTAAGGCATAATTTAACATCCATTTCTTCCTAAAGCAATTTAAAGTGTAACAAGCCAACATGTCAGACACAGAAAACTCAACAATAGCTATTCTGACAGAGATGAAAGCTATTATATGTACAGTGCAGTATTTGCCTTCAGACACGGGAGTCTTGTCTTTAAAAAAAAAAGAAAAGAAAGAAAAACAACTGCAGACCCAGATTCTAAAAAAGCAAACATTGCCAACACAAGGAATGTTCATTAGAGTCCAGTTCCCACTAGAGCTACTCAACAGGAGGACGTACAACGTGATTATGCTAAACTGCACTGATTGACTGTTCCCAGAGCGTGCCACCGGGAGGCGGCGCAGAACCATGGGAGGCCAAACTCTGCAGTACCCTAGTGCAAACTGCCTCAGAGGAAAAGCCTGTAGTCAACAAGCCTTTACACCTATTGTTAGGCTTCACCAAGAGGTGTAATAGTTAGGTGTCGCCTAACAATTTCAGGACACTCCCATAAAGGTGATGGTCCTGTGTGGATTCTAATGCACATCCCCCGTGAACAGTGTCCTGCACACATACACCTGCCAGGCTACCGACTTTCCCTCTTCCATGGCTGCAGCTGGCTCACAGCCACCAGAATCTCACATAGACGATCAACATGATAAAAAACACAGCTACTGCTGCAAGTTTGGCGTAAGTGGAACGCATGTTCAGATACTTTGCATCCTGACGGTACTTCTTGGACAAACTGGACAAGCTGTTGGCCTTGGAATCCAGAGCTGTTAAAGGGAAAGGGGAGAGAAGTTAATCAAGATTAACCCAACCATACGTTCCCCAAATGTTATATTAACTGTGCAAGTTTCTCTGGAGCAGCTGGAAGTGCAGTTTCACGTGGCAGCAGCATGGCCTGTACCTGTCAGCAGTGCTCTAGTGCTTGTCCTGCTGGGATGAGAGCCACCCAAGCTCATGAGATGCTGGTCTGGCCCAAAAGAAGCATCAGTACCTGCCAGGTGCTTTAGCATGCAGCTGGTCCAACTGAAACACCCACTAAGTCCATTGCTTTTCTCAGGAGGTTCAGGGATTAGCAAGTCTTTCCCTCCGGTATGCTCTACGCACCCAGCTCACCAAGGGTACAAGGACCTGTATGCCAAATATCAGCCATTCTCTGTACCTGAAAGTGCCTCTCCTCGCTGTAAGACTTCCTCAATGTTGGCCACCATAATCCTCTGCACATCCTGCAGCTCTGTGTTGATGGAGCCCAGGTTCCGCCTCGCCCGGCTATCAATGTAGAGCTTCTTGGTTTTCTGTATGTAGGTATCTGGAACAAGAAAGGGCCATCAGAGGGAATCTCACCTAACACAGAGCAGCCTGGCTGCTGAAGGAGTGGGAGCATTGCTGAGACAGCCAGCAGACTGCATGCAAATATTCACTGGAGCAAGGCCAAGAGACTTAAAGCAGGAAATCTGTATCAAAGGACATTTACCATTTCCATACCACTTCTCTATTCTCTTGCTTAAAACACCCATTTCTCTAGTGGCAAGAAGCGGCTGAACTATCAATTCCATAGGCCAAGCTGGAGAGGATCCTGTGGCTGCTGCTCCCTCCCAGCAAGAAGTTTCCTAACTAGACACAAGGAGAGGGACCTCACCAAATTCAATGAAGGAATAGGGCCTGGAGACTGTCGGCACCTTCTTGCCATGCTGCTCATCAAACTCTGAATGCAAGTCTTCCAGATATGCAAAGGCCAGCTTCTTGGGGAATGCAGCTTCACACAGGACCAGGTAACACACTCCTTTCTCAATGATGTAGCTAAAAGAACAGCAGACAGAGCATTAATCAAATTTGAATCTATCAAACACCACCCTGCATACCTTTATTCCTATGAGGCAATGAGAACTGGGTACAGGAACTTTCAGCTTGCCATGACTGGATCAGGTGTAAACCTTTCTACAAAGTAATGGCTTATTTTTTCTTTACCTAAAATAAATCTTCCTGTAGCCTCAGACCTTATACCTGTGCCAACAGCTGTGGACTTTGACTTTACCGGAACAAAAGTTGGCCTGTGAGTATCATTAGTTGAACAAAATACCAGCAACAAAAGAGTTACAATTTTGGAGTAAAAAAGGGAGGACACCCTCCCTCCCTCCTACAATCAGAGGGAGGGAAGCACAAGAAAGTTTGCCAGCAGAATAGAGGGGAAGGTGGCCAACACAGCTCTAAGACAACGCAGCACAGCCAAGTACCTGAGGCCCACAAATGGGAAGCTCTACCCTGAGATTAGGACACACACAAGAATTTGTTTTCAGCATGCTAAAAAACCACTCAGTGACTGCCAGCTCCTGCTTTCCATTTTGGAGGGCTGGGTATCCCCTTCCCTGCCAACACCAGGCTGCTGGTGGAGTTTCGCTATCCACATGCATGACCTCAAAGGCAGCTGGGGAAAAATATTGGTGCTAGATGGGTTCTGGTGACTTCCCCTACAGCTTTGCCATGGATAAGGATGACTGTGCTACCAGCTCTTCGGCTGCAACGTGAGGAGCTCCAAAACATACGTTGGAACAGGATCTGCTATTGCTGTGCTCTTTGGGTTGTTCTGCAGCTGCACGTGCAGAGAGGTCCTCTTCTCCCACCGCTCTATCCCCATCGCATCTAATTTTCAGTTGTTCACAGAGGTTTAGTGCTGACCTTGTTTCAGTGTGAGCTCCAGTGCTTCCATCAGCACTAAGAACAGGGGCCTTTCAGTATAATTCACCTAAAAAGCCTACTGAAATAAGGGGTAAGATAGAACCAATCTTGAGATTATTTAGGCTTTGCTACAACTGTCTGCTGCTGCACATTCCCAACTGCATTTTCCTTCTCTTTTAGCCAATAAAATAATAAAGGCAACAATATTTCCACCAAAACCAAGGGAGTGGACACAGTAGCTAGCCCTGCACACACTTTTGAATGTTTAGCTGTACTGTTCAGGGTGGAATTTAAATGCTACTTTTATGTTACCTTCCTTTGACTTTCTGCATAATGCCATTATGTAGCAGTCTAGTTAGCATAGAGATTAACAGTGTATTAAAGAATTGACCCAGTCACGAGGGCACTGTTGTTGAATAAGCAGCTTAAAATTTTGTTAATAGCTGCATCAGGCTTACAAAACAACTTCCCCCTCACACTGTTTTTCCAGATAGCCCCAACGGGTCCAAGTGCTTTGAATTAACCGTCCTCAACTTGTTTCTGGGCTCAGGAATATCCGTTTCTCCTGCCTCTATATGGCCTGTGCGCAAATCCCACCAGCCTTCAAACAACAACTGACCCACCCCAACCAGAAGCAAGAAACTCCAGTTACTATAATCCATTCCACAAGCGTGTCCCCACGGGCCCATGTTTTTATTCCTTTTTATGTCCCTCAGCTTGGACTGCATCAGTGCGTAAGACTAACCCTACATCATGTCTCTATTCTTCCCTTACCCTTCGAGACCTGCTTGACAGCTTGGAGTTGCTACAAATCACCACCCAGAGCTTGATTTATCTGCTGTCAGGAACAGCAAGACTTGAAAAAAATCTTTTGAAATAAGGAAAACTTCTGTACTCCGGATTTCTGCACATTGAGTATAGCCATTAGGTTTCTTACAATTACCTTGGATCATTTTGAGAGAGAAAAGCTTTATCCTGGTAACAGTGGCAAAGGCCAAGGGTTGTTTTCAACATGACAGGTAAGAGCCACTTCAGCCATTCATCGGCCAAAGGTCAACTACTGACTGACAGCACAGCAGACTCCATTGGTGTTTCTGCACCTGTACAGCCATGTACACCGAGTGCTGTAGCTGAAAGGGTGACACAGCTTTTGGAGCCGAAGCCTAAATGTTACATTTGACAGAAATGACCTCAGTGGTCACAGTTTAAGCTTCACATTTCAGCAAGACTAGGCTCTTCTCCAAATTGATCAAGCTAAAAACCATTCAACACCACCTCAGCAAGTTCAGCACTATCCTTAGCCACACTTGTAACTCTTGCACCACAAAATGCTCTACTCTGGTTTGCACTGCCCTCAGCAGTCAGAGCTCTGGTTTGGCAGAAAAAATGGCATGCTGCGATAGTGAACAGCATGGCCATCAGTCAGCATTATTCTACACTAAATCTCAAACTCCCGCGTTTCCTCCCCTTCTGTACTGTTATCTCAGGAGGTTTTCTGATCTGAAAGTATTCTTTTCATATAGGTCCTGCCTTAATGTCCCACCTTAAAGGAGGCAGCAGTTGAATGCTTTGCAACAGCAGCTGTCAATCGCCTGTGGAACTCATCCAGGGACTAACTCAACATAGAAGGAGAAACACCCCTTCCCCTGCTCATCTGCCAGCCAGGTAACCTGGCTGTTTCTTTGAGACAGCTGTGAAAACATGAGCTTGCTGAAGTCCTCCTGCCTTGTCAGAACCAGTGAGCCACCATTAAGAGCCTTCAATTTCCTGGGCACTGCAAATGGCACAGCCTTCCCAGACATCGCTCTGCTTGCATCATGGAAGCAACACAAGAAGGGATTTACTAGGATCTACACAGACTCTTTCCCAAGGCCTCACTGCCAGTAGAGTCACACCCCTGCAGTGCCATGGAAACATTTAAACCCAGAATTTTTAAGTTCTGGGAAGTTTTAACTTCTAGAAAGAAGACGACACAGTGCAGCCCTTTGCAGTTAACTCTGGCAATAACACCCAAACCTGACAGGAGGTAGGGATGGCCAGGTTATTTTAATCAGGGCCATCCTCTGACCATTATAACTCCCTATCAAATGCAACCAGAAGCCAAGAGAAAAAAGATTAAAAAAAAAATCTTGTCGCAGTTATCATACGTAAGCCAACCACAAGAAAAATTGCCCTCAAAACCTCATGGCTTTTGCCAAAGATTGCCCTTCCAAAAAACTCCTGTTCCTGACTTTTCACGTCACCGAACCTCTGAAGAAAGGGACAGGGCAGGAGATTTGCTAAAGGGCCCTTGTTATAGAAACAGAGACCTAAAGCCAACCTTGCCCTGCATTCTGAGGCTGTCTCCCACTCACCCAGCTGTAAACGTGCACGAATTCCCCAGGGCTGGGGAATCGAGAGGGATCCTGCTGCCAGCGGTGCGGCAGAACTGGTGCCAAGTGCAGGAAACCTTGGCGCATTGCTGGCAAAACCGCACAACTCTGCCTTGGTGATCTCACATGGCACCTGATCTCAGAGACTTCTAACAATTGTTTCTGCTAATAGCATATTTCTGATCTTGACAAGATCTTGGGCTTGACTAAGTTCTCAAGCATTATTCTGCTAGGTAATTACACATCATGTAAAGAAGCATTTCCTTGCTCAAACATAAGCTTGCTCTCCTGCCCTTCACTGACGGTCAATTCTTCCTCTGTTTACTTTCTTTTCCAGTTCCCTTGCTATTGATTAGGGAGTAAGGACGTCTGACCTGCATTCTCTGTAAGTTTTCATGATTTTATATTCAAGTTCCCTTGTTAGTGTACTACTGGAGAAAGCCAAAAGTGCTTTTAAGTTAAGAGTTTCTAAACATTTAGGAAATTAATTAAACACACCCAGCACATTTGGCAACAATAAGACTAAATCTACCAGATGAGAGAAAAAAGTTTGTCAGATATTAAGGAAATAACAATAATAATAAAAAATCAGAGATGTTCCATGTGCTTCTAACACGTGAAGCTAATGCATGAAAAGACGCCCTCATGGGATATACAGAGAGGAAAATCTTGTGCAAGAGGAGCTCGCAGTGGTACCACCAAACTGTTTTTATCAAGGCCATCACTTTTTAAAAAAGACAAGACCCAGGAGGTACAGAAGGCGCACTGAAGATATCTCAGAAGCTGCAAACAAACAGAAAAGCCTTTTAGGGGAACAGACCCTACGCCATCTTCAGCGAAGGCAGAACTACGAACATGGCTGAAAAGCAAGTGCCAGACAGCAGTGTGTTAAGAAGTAAAAAACTCACACGCTCTCCCCTCCAAGCAGCTATTACACTTCAGCTACCAGGGCAGATAGTTCAGTAACTCACCCTCACTCAGGCAGCCCAATTTCTAACAAATCCTCACCCTGACCCAGAAGTGCCTTCACTTATTTCCACGGCAGCAGAAGCCTGTTCCCTCATCACGCCTACAGATACTTACTGGAAAGCCATGGCTCCCGCTTCGAGAGTACATCTCGTGGGGGACTGCTCGTTCAGCTTGCGGAAGAGCTGCTTCGCTTGACTCTGGTACTGCTGCAGATCGCGGCCTGACTGAGAAGGGAGGACAGGCGGTTGGGGGCGGCTGCTACCGGAGAAACACCACCCGCCCGCAGGCAGGGGGGGCTCCGGGGGCGGGGGCCGGGGTCAGCCCGCAGAGAAGGAGCACGGAGGCGGCTCTCCACCTCCCACCCGAAACCACCGGGCGGGAAATGCTTGCGCAACAGCCACCCAACTTGTGAGAAGGGGCCGCGAGGGTC
>VYZV01011497.1:422212-509293 GCA_013401275.1 Pandion haliaetus | reverse complement strand
GAGGCCCCGGGGGCTGCTCCCTCAACCCCGCTTTCCCCTCAGCTTTGCGGTTCTTCCCTCAATTTCAGGGTCTCTTCCCTCCCCTTCGGGGTGTCCCACCCCTCACCGTTACCACAGCGATGGGCCGGGTTCCCCCTATCCCTTCAGTGGGTTTTGGGGTGGGTGGGCGATGCAAGGATCCCCCGACCCTAAAAAGCGGGGGGTGCAGCCCTTTCCACCAGGTCTGTGAGGGGGGGTTATCCTATGCTGCCCCTCACCCCATGCGTTTCAGTCCCCGTCCCCCCAAAAAAAAAACCTGGCGTGGGGGGTGTGTTGGTGGGAGGGTTTGGGGTGTCCAGCTCCTTCTCAGACCGGGTTGTGCTCCCGTGCCCCACCATCCCATGTGGGGTGTCCTGGTAGCGAGGCCTTTGCCCGATAAATGCCCCACATCAGTTGCTTCGAGGTGGGCATCAGTTTTTCTTCTCTTAGTTTTTCACCTGCTCCCAGTCTTGAATCTTTCCCCGCTGCTGGTGTGTGTGTATAAACATGCAGATGTGATCCCTGCCTGTGCTTTTTTTAGCCCGCATGGGAGGGATCCCTTTTAGTTTTTATAAAATTTGTGCTTTTCAAGTCTGGCTTTAACAGAATGCCTTTGAAGATTTAAACGTGCCGAACATGAATCTTTGAAGCGCTCCTCTTTTTTTTTTTTTTTTAATGGGGACACAGCAAGTGAGCAAAAAGGGAACAGAGTCATCGGGCTGACCTCGCAGGAATGTAAAGGTTTGCAACCCCCCCAAATCCTGCTGTCTTCTGTGCTGTCCAGATAGCAGGCTGGACTCAATGGTCATAGCCCCTGTCTTGCAGGGCTAGCAGCTTGCTCGTGGGCTAGTAACTATCTTAGCTTAAACATTACCCACAGTCATAGTGCTTTGACATCATGAGCAGGAAGATAGTATGGGGTAGAAGGCAACCCGAGTCCCGCAATTGCAGATGATCTTGGTTTGTAACAGCTTATCTGTGCTGACAGTGCCTTGGTATCTGTTGGGCAGCAACTTTCTCTGCTTGTGTCTTGTTTAGCCTTTCTTCTCTGCAGTGGGAGGTCTTGGAAGGGGAATAGCACCAAGGGGAACATGCCCCTCTTCAAGGAGTCCCTCTGCTGCAGAAGGAGTTGCCTGTGTGGGGGGAGTTGGAGGAACAGTTGGTGCACTTTTGGGTTTTTGCACTGGATTCCAGCGCAGTTTGCATCAACCCTGGTGGTGTACAGAGGACTCGGAGGCCCTCTTGTAATGCCATTTTGAAACCTGTTCTCTCCATTGCACCCTCGACCTCAGGAAGGTGGTTGGGTTTCCATCTCATCCAACCTAATAACAGTGCCTGTTAAACTGAAATAAAAAAGAAATGTCCGTTGCTGTCAAGGACTCTTAGTTCTGCATTATCATTTATGCTGATACTTGCAGATCTGAAAACGAGCTCACAACATAGCTTGCTGTTTGCAAATCTGTAGCTGACCAGAAAATGCAGTGTGAGGATACTGGCCCTGCCTTGATGTAGTAGGGGATGGGGGTGCATCTGCACAGGACTTGGCATTTAGGGTGGGTCCTGGGTGCTTGAATTGTGTTGGGCAGGTGGGCAGCAGATTGCAGGCAGCTGGTTGAGGCGCCAGGAGGAATCGGGGTGATGCAAAGGACATGTGGCTATCTGGGCAGGTGGGGCAGAACTGGGGCTTGAGGGGGAAATTTTGGAGTCACTGAAGCAAGCTGTGAAGCAGGAGCTGGTGAAAGTACTCACATTGAGTGCCCTGGGGCCTGAGGCATCAGTGAGAGGGCTGCAGCAATTAGGACTTCTAGGAACATAGCTTTTGTACAAGGGAATTTGTGTGTAAAGGTGGGTCCCTCTGGTTTCAGCCCTGTTGTTGCCATCACTTTTGCTTGCTGTTCCTGGATGCCTTTTTCTCCTACAGCCCGGGGGGATAAGCTGACATCCATCTGCCGCATCTGCTGCTGCTGACTGACTGAGCAGGTCTTTCCACAGCCCCGCTGGATGTGGACTGCCCCACATGGGCTGGGCAAGCATGCAAGGGCTGCGTATGGGGTGCAACGTATGGCAGGTTTGCAGTTGTAGCTGTGGGTGCCAAGTGGTTTTTTTGTTAATCTGAAGTGAAGTCAGGAGCAGCTGAGGTTGCAGCTTCTGCAGTGATTGTAGTCTGACTGCACGGTGAGGTGTGTGCTATGCTGCATGTGCTGGGCAAACACTGAATTCTGTAGCAGCAGTGGCGGGGCAGAGCCTGGACGCTCAATCCTGTTGTTTCTAATCATTTAACATCATGTCTTGTGATGCTACATTGGGTCCGTGCTTTGCATTTCATTACAGGCTTTGCAACAAACCTCTCTGTCAGAGGAGGCAGGAGTTTGAAAACCTTTAATTTATACTACTGCCTCTGTATTTTAAATTCCTATTGTAATGATTTTTTCTGTGGCACAATGGCATTTAAGATTCTTCGTGTTAAAGTGAGAGAGACTGCGATGACAACTGTTCTGCAGGGGAAACAATATTCAAAATGAGCTTGTTGTTCAAGCAGATGTCTGTTGGGACATGAAAGGAGGATGTGGAGGAGAGTGGCCCTTGGTGTGTGGTCAAGTACTGTGGAAATGCCTTGGTGTCTTCTGAGATTTCTACCAGTTACAAGTTCCCCTCTGGGTTTCTGTTGACAGGACAAGCCTTCCTAGTTGAGAAGAGGCTTGAACTTGGTGGAAAGTCAGAGGATTCACGGAAGAAGGGCATGTGTTTGGGGAGGGAGTGTTGCTTCCTTCCCTTTTCTTTTTGGTACAATAAATCTTACCCCATTTCTAAACCGTTTCTCCTACAGTAAGCTGGAGCAGGAGGGGCTGGGTGGAAGGAGTGCCTGGAGCGGGCCGTGCCTGCATTGCCCTAAATCGTGTGGGTGGGTGTTGAGGTGGAGGGCCTCACACGTCTGTGGTGTATGCTTCCCAGATGATGGCTGAGAACTGGACTGTGGGAGGGAGATCTCTAAAGCACTGCCCTTCAACGCACTCTTCTTTGGCAGGTGATGTACTGAAAGCCCATTCAGCTTGGGTGGGGTGTCAGTAAAATCTGGAAGGCTGCCTTGGTGTGTCTGTGGAGTTTCCTTGTGTGAAAAGGCTGTGTCTAAATTTAAGGAAGAATAATAGTGAAGAGTCATAGCGTGGTTCTGCAATTGTGCGTTTTGAGTGAAACACAAGGTTAGGTGGTGTTTTGCACAGGTCTCCCTTTCTCTTCTGCCATTCACAGAAATGATTTTCTGATTTCTTTCTTGAGCACGTGTAGCTCCTGGGAGTTTTGACTGTAGTGCTTCTGAAATGCAAGTACTTTCTTTTAGTCATCCCAGAAATGTGACTCAAACTGTCTCACTATCTGGGCGTAACCGCTACATACCAGAGGGAGAGATGCCTACCTTTTTCTGCCGTTTCTTTCTTCCGTGCATTGAAATATTTTCCTTTGAGGAAGGTTACATTATGTAAAGTTCTCCCTACCACCTGTAAAAACTGAGTGTGATCTTCTTGCTGCATGGCTGTGAGAGAATCAACACTTTCTCCCTCAGTTTCCTCACACTGAAAAGTAAGAATTATTATGTGGATTTTGTTGTTTTTTTTTCTTTCCAATCTGTTGACGAAGCTATGGGTGTGAATGGCAGGATGCAGTACCGTCCCACCTTGAAGGAGCCTCGCAAGGAGACGGCACCATGGGGAGGCTGTCTGGAGGAAGAGTGGTCTTGGGGGGAAAGTTTTGTTGGAAGGGCATCTGCTGGAGCAAGAGAAGGCAAGGGTTGATGCTCGCATTCAGAATAGGTTTTGTTTTAGGCTGCTGCCTTAATTGTCACGTACTTGAGCAAGTTCCTGCTAAGCTTTGAATTGTGAAGTGAAGTTGATTGTATTGAGACCGAACTGCACATGGAGCAGGTGTGACTTGGTGTCCCTTGGAGATATGAAGGAAGCCTGTGGAACGGACCTTGGAAAAGATGGTGCTGGAGATCCGAGGTTGTTTACCTGGCATTGCCTGAGCATTTCTCATGTCAGCTCACCTCTGTAGCTTGCCTGCTGGATGAGGAAACATGAAGGGAATCCATGTGCATCCCTTGGACTTGAACAAGAGGTTGCTGGTGCAGAGATGTTACTGCTCAGTGTGCTGTGGGATGGCCTCGCAGCATGTGGACTTTCACACTAGTCCTGGTGTGGATGTCCCCAGGGGCAATGGAAACTGATTGGGGTGAGGCTGCGGATTCACAGCAGCTGAGTGGATCCTAACAAGTTGCTCATGCCTCGGGCTGTGTGCTCCTTTCCCTGTGCCAGCTCCCATCTTTTACGGATCTGTCTCCCTGTTGGCTTCCTGTAGGATAATGAGTTGCAGTGGTTTGCAGAGGGGTCTGCAAGCATGTAAAGGTAACAGCAGGGACGTGTGACCAGGAGGGATACTGTGAGGACTGCTAGGACATGGAGCCACTCCAGCAATCAGCATGTTTGCACCTCTACATGGTGTTCATTCCCTCTCCCAGCCGAGTGCTGAGGGGTTTGTGACCTGTGTGATGTCCATGGCTGGCTGTTCTCTGTGAGGGTTAGCTGCAAACGCGCTCAGAAGGGGAAGGAGGCTTTGCCTCTTGGTACAAAGGATGCATGCCTATGCTGGGAATGGGAACTTCTCTTGACCAGTGAGAGCATGTTCTGAGCTGGCTTGAGCAATGGCAACTATGTGCTGTATCAGCAGAGAGGGGTGGATAACTTGCTAGAGTAATAATTATGATCAGGTGATGCTACATAATTAAAAATGCTGATTAGTTCAGGTAGGGAGAGATGTTAATTTAAATGTATCTTAACCTCCTGATCTATTGGTATGCTAACATTTAGGAGAGGACTTTTGTTTGTTAGGATAACTGCTGGCACATGCATTGGAAGCTGACTGTAGATTTTCAGTACATTTGGAACTAGGAAAATGTCTAATTACTCAGATGACTAGGTACATTTCAGAAGTGCTTATTTGGAGGCTTTGTTTTGACTTTGTTTGAATAGCATGGAATGCCTAACATTTTACCACTGAAGGAAATTGAATACAAATGAGCACACAGGATCGGCTTTAAAAAAAAAAAAAATCACTAAGGCGATGCTGAATACGAGCTGCATGAGGAAAAGCATCCACAGCTGAGCAATGGAGGTGAAATGCTTGGGGTAAAGCACAGTGGCCAAAACCAACCCCTTTATTCTTAGAGCCAGGAGATCCTTTTTCTCCTCCTTCATCTTTGTGGAAGAGATCAAGACCAAAATAACATTACTTCGGGCAAGATCAAGTGATCCCCTAGTGCTCCCCATGTAAATCCTATCACAGCAGTTACTAAGTTTGTCACTTTGTATAATATTACTGAATGTAATTTGGACTCTTGTATTCAGTGGAAAAAAATTTCTGTCTAGAGGCTGAGTGGTTTGCTGGAGTCAAACTTCCAGTTAGACCTATTTTGAGTCGTCTTTTAGCTGACGTAAGGTGAAGCTTGTGCATGTCAAGAACAGTCCTGAAAAAGTCTTAAAATCTCGAAGCTGCTAGCGAAAGGTCTCTGGATGGGATAGTGTGTGGGTTTCATGTGGACGCTTTGCACATGCCCAGTGCAGAAGGGTGTTGGGAGTGGAAGGAAAAGGCTGCTCTTTCGAAGGGCCTCTTTCCTTGCCTTCCACCAAGTAAAGCTGCCCAAGGGACCTTCCCCTCGTGTTCTCTGGCAGGTCTGGCCCATGCTCCTGCAGCCCTGCGTGGCGGGAGGCCACCCTGCAGCTGCTTGTCTAGGAAATAAAAGCTCTGTCAAATGGAGCCGTTGATACTCCACCTTTCATCAGCTCTGAGCATGGGGGTGATTTCAGTGGCGAGCTTGTGGCTGTATCAAATTAGCTGTGAAATGATTTGCATAATAGATTAATCAACCAGCAACAAAACATCCCTCTTTTCTGCCAAGAAAAGAAAAGCAACAACTCAGCTGTTACAAGAGGCCATTATGTTCCTTGCAACCCTTAGTCTTTCTTTTTCCAAGAGCACTTCGTGTTTTGGCCTTGCGCAGGAAGCTGGCCTGCTCACTGGCTTTATTTGCGTCACATCTTGGCAGCTTTTTCTGATTCTTTTGGGCCAAATTTTGCCACCATTATGGTGACCTTCTAGGGAGGGTATTTCCTATGGAATTGGTGGCTGGCTGCCAAATGACTTTGTATTGCCAGGTCCTCCATTAGCCTTCGTCTTTCCATTGACTTAGTAAAGAGAGTGAAATTCCTCTGGGCCCCTTGTGCTCCTTCAGAACTGCCCCATTTCCCTGGGAAGTTGGGGAGCAGGAGGATGAGGGGGAGTGAGGGGTGTCAGAGAGCATGTAACTGTGAGTGGGCAGGAACTGGTCACTGTATTTTATTTTTCCTGTGTTTCTACCTCCCTATAAGCCAGCAATATGAATTTCCTAACCTGTATGGTCCTCCTGTGGCTCCAGATGTGACATCTGTGTGTCCTTCCTCGGTAGAAGAATGCCACCTCCCAAACGGTGCTGGGGGAGTTTTATTTCGAATGGATCCTAACGTGCAGATAAGAGGCTTAACTGCCTAATTGAATGTGATAGTGTGAAGCTCCTCTCATGGTGAGGTTTAATTGGATTATGGTACTGAACAGTGATGTGGAGGCTTGCAGGGCATGCAGCCAGCTTCACAAGGAGAGAGTGGATCCTTGCTAATCACTCTTTTGTTTAAAACAATGAATTGCCTGGAGAGCTCTGATGGGCATGCAGCAGCCAGTAGCCTTGGAGGAGGGATTCCTCAAAAATGAGGGTCGTTGATGATTACTGCACATGTAGACCCTGCCCTTGGGTCAGTGCAATTGTAGTAGAGGATCTGCAGATCTACCTGGTGAGCCCGACTCTGGGGAAGGAAGGAGGAGACAAGCTCCTTGTGTTTGGAAAACTAGATGTGTGGGCTCTCTTGTTGCGTGGCGGAGTCTGGAACCCGTTTCCTCCTCTCGAACCACTTCAGCCTTCCTTGCAGCGCTTTGCTTGGCTATGTCACTTGTCACATGTAAAGTGGTGCCTTACTTCTGAGGTGGCCTGCATGTTCCTTCTCATCTAGCAGCTGCGAGTCTGCAGGCCAGTCTGGCTTCAAGTGCAGTTTCTTGCAGGGCAATAACTATTTTTGGTCAGGAGCTCAAATGCCAGTGTTGGACCTTCCCTGCTCCAGTGAGAAGGCAATCTAATTTTTAAAGTGTGCAGCAAAAATAAAAATCAGAGCAGCTTGTATGCTGTGAAGTTTGCTCGGTGGAGGCTCTCATGCATGTAAACTAGAGTTAGGGTCTGCAAGCCAGAAAGTGTGCTTGCCTGGCTTGGGGTGGTGCATGGCAGCTGCTGCACCTTTGCAGCACCTGTGTTTTGGGTGCAGCTCCTGGAGGCTGTGTGCTTCGTGGAAGTCACTGCCTGCCTGAACTGCGCAGTGGCTGTTCGTGGGAGTTCTTGCACTGAAAGTAAGAGTGGGTTTTTTACTGGTATTTCAGAAGAGTTTGAAATCTGCATGGTTGCTCACATCTTATTTCAGAAGAGTTGTCAAGAAAAATAGCATTTGTTTTCCTGTAAGCAGGCAGATTAGCATAAAACATCAACTTTGATGTTGTGCGCAGTGTGCTTCTCATCCATAGCCTCTGTGCTGGTTTGGAGAGTCAACTGTTTGTCTCATAGACATTTGAATGTACTGGGAAATGCCCCCAAGGACAGTGTGTGCCATTTGGGCAGGGTGCAGAACCCGGACACTGGAAGGTTTTGATCAACTCGCCCTGTTCCCTGCAGTGGCTCGTCCGAACTGTACTGAAGTGAAATAAAGAAATGTGATCGCTTTGCTGTTGCTGGGAAATGGTAGTTTAGCCACCTTTTCCCCGGTGCTGTAAGATGCATGGGACCTCCCCCCAAGCTCTGGTTTGGTCTAAAGATAAGCCAACTCCCCTTTCCTGCTCATTCATCTTTTGGCGGTCAGGTGCTCTGAGGCTTGTAGGAGGTAAGTGAAAGGGAGTAGGGACCACTGGTGTTTAACCAAAACGTGCACAGCTTGCAGGTCCTCCTGGGCCTCAGGGGGGTACTTTCTTTTGTTCTAAAAAGTTAAAAAAGGAGCAAACCTGGTGATACAGGGTGGATTTTTTTAAAGTGTGTGTTGCTGGGGCTAGGGAGAGGTGCAGGTTTGAAGGTGTGAGGCTGTAAAGGAGTGGGGGAATCAAGTGTGTGGCTGTGTGCAGGGTGAAGTGAAACATATTTTCACTGCTCAGCAAAGTACTTTATTTTGCCATTAAAAATCTTCTGAACAAAGACACTTGTCTCCTTCCATCAGATCCCTTTGCTCTGTTAAGCTTGACTGTTCAAAAATCCTTCCCTGCTCTTTTTACATTTCTACAAAGCCAATGTAGTGTGAGGGCTTGCAGGTGCTCCTCACTGCTGGTAAGTAAATGTCATGTGCAGGAGAGATATTTCTAAAGGGATCTTCACCTCTGCAGGGAAACATATGGAGGGCTGGACATGGAGACGTGGGAAAGCCACAGTGCTCATAATGTGGTTCTGGTCTGTGTTTCAAGGGTTTCTAGTGCAGGGCTCTCATTAATGGCCAAAATGAGCTACAGTTTGCACATACACTTGTCTGATATGTGTTTCCCAACAGGCACTAGGCCAGATCTAGATATAGAGCAGAAAATAACCCCCATCGAGAGATTCTTAGGAAGCCTTATCTATATATAGTCTATATAAGTCTGTATCCCCTTTCTGCTGAGAGGACAACTTCTGCCTGGGGGACATGGTTAATGCAGATATACCCCAGCTTCTGAGAACCAGACAAAGGTCCACAAGTATCACGTCTGCTGCGTCCTGTGGGAGTGATCCCTAACGTGTCCTAGCTTCTGCTGTGGTGGCTTGCAGTGGGGAATTCTCTGCCGACAGCCCCAGCTGCACTACCCTGTGCCGTGACCGTGCTGTTGTGGCGAGCTGGTGACACGCTGCTGCGGCCAGCTAGGCTTATCCTCTGCGGGAGCACACAGCAGCCATCAGCTAGAGGGAACAGCTGCGAAGGCTGGGGCACGTCGTCTCTGCGGAGCTGATGGTGCCTGCGCCTTCAGCACACGTTGGTCTGTTGGGCGCTCTCATTAAAGCGGTGAGATTGTAGCTTGGCAGCGATTTGTCATGAAACAGCTCTTGTAGGATTTTTATGCCAGTGCAATTCCCTTTCCTGCAGCTGCTTACCAGGGTGTACCATGAAAGGAACCTGCACAGACATACTGCTTCTTCTGGAAAGAGAAACAATTTGCTGTGCTCAGCCCACCTGCTTCATCCTAATGCAGCAGCAAAAAAAAAAAAAGGACTAGTAAGTGGCTTAGGTCAGAAGTGGGAACATACAGCGAGGTGGACAAGGCTGCCCTTTCACACACCAGTGTGGTCTCCTATTAATTTATGTACGGGTGCAGTTTCACAGTTAGGATGTCTGAGGCCATTCCCAGCTAGCCTTCCTTTCTATATAGTAGGTGACTTTTTCTAACGTGTGCACCTCCGGGTTTCATAGCTGCTGAGGGCCAGCCGTGGAGGAGTACAGCCTTCTTTCTACTGCAGAGAGTTTGCTGCCCACCTAGCATTTTTGCAGTGCATCCTGAAACCTAAGAAGTGAGAGTCTAGGGAGCTTTGTAACAGCTTGAAATGTTGGTCTGTGAATAGCTCATGAGGTTCTGTTGGACCTGCTGGAGGCATGGCTTCTCTTTGGATGCATGTGGCTCTGGGATTCTGGGTCTAGAGCAGCCCCATTTTCTACACTGGAGAGGTTGATTCCTTTCTCTTGTATTTTTGGGAGCTGGTCTGGCAGCATAACTCTGTCAAGGTTCCAGCCTGAACAGGTTTAAGACATGCTCTGCCTTTCCTAAGCCCATGAAAGTCATAGGGCTGTTGGAGGACATCTTGCACGCGTTTTTACAAATATAGCAGGATCATTTGAGGTCACTCAGTCTTGAGTTTCTTCAGGGAGAGCATACTTCACCTGGAGGCTGTGCCAGAGCTAGATTTGACTGCCTCTGGAGGGGCTGTTCTGAAAATGGGTGTCTGTAACATGGGGTCTAATCTCAAGACAATTCTGCAAACTTTCTACCTCATCAGACGCGCGTGCAGTCTTTTTCACCTTGTCACATGTCCTGATTTCACTGCAGCCTCAACCGTGTGAACTCAGTGGTTTGTAACGGGGACAGGGACATTACCATTCTCAGCAGAGCAGATGTAGTATCCATTTCCCAGCTGCGTGGAGCCAGCATCGGGGATCTCTACCTTTTTACTGTTCCATCTGTGCAGTGGGTAGTTGTGGGTGTAAGGCACAAGCATTCACCAGTCCTCTGCCTGTTACAGCAAAGCTCCAATAGCTTGTTTACTGAAGAGCTCTTTCTCAGATGTGCATAGAGCTGTGTGTACTGTCCTGACACTCTGTAGGTAAGGTTATAGCTAGCTTTTACCAGCTCCGCTGAGGCTTATGTGTCTGGTGGCTCTTTGTAACCTACCCGCTTAGGCTGCTGCTTGCCAGCACCTTTTGCCTTGTGCCAAGTGCAAGCATTTTTGAGTCCACATGGTAAACTGGACCAGGACAAGATTTAGGGGGTAGAGGTGAGGAAGTGGGTTGTGTTTCAGTTGGATCAATTCTCTGCTGTGCTTTGCTGCTTGATGGTCTAAATGGATGTGCAGGCAGAGGGTGGGTATGAGGATGGAGCATGTAACCCATTTAATCTAGTGCTGCTGCTGGAAAGTCGTCAAGTGAAAGCAGTAAGTGGTTCTGCATGCTCCCAATGTATGCACCACATTTCTAATTTAGCAGAGCTTCTCTTTAGGCTGGGGAAATGACTTTTAATGACTGTGGGAGGAGAAGTCCAGCCCGTTGTTTAGAGGCTTGTGTTTTAGCTGCGTGCTGGAAACCCTGGGTGGTCCAAAGTCGTCTGTGCGTTCTTCAGCTTGGGGCTGCTGTTGTCAGAGCTGCAGAGTGGGTCAAGGGGAGGAGATGGTTGGGGTGGAGGTGGTCTTCCCTTCTTTTGGGCTCTAAGGGGAGCTCTCTGGTGGGAAGGTTTTGAGAGCTAGGCTCTTTGCAAGGAGATTGTCACAGGAGCTTTCTAACTTGAATAATTGACAGTGTAACCAAAGCTACTGGAGATTGTTGGGGATGTAACTGAATCTTTCACACCGATTCTTATGCAAATTCAAACATGTGCTCCTGGTTGCTAATGGGACACCTACAAATACAACTGGCTCCATTCAGAACTCTGTATTCATGCGCTGGATCTTTAATTGCTAATGACTTTATAGTAAGAGCGTGACTTGCAGAGCTGCATCTGTAGCAGTTTCTCAGTGCTGCTTTTACCTGTATGCACAGAAGTTTCTCTGTCGATTTTACATAAGTGACCTGTGGATGTTCTGGCACGTGGTTTGGTGTGTTTCGTGCTGAAACTGCCCATTGCCATGCTGCTCTGGTTCAGTAGCAAAATGAGCTTGAACATTTCAGTGCTGTTTTCTTTGCTGATGTGTTGGGGCTCATTGAAGGTAAATTAAATGACCTTGAGTTCTGCAGAAAATAATTTGGTGTATTTAACACTGAGTGCAAATAATCTTAAGTTTCTACCCAGTAAATCTATAACTGTGGGTTGATGAGTACATTTGATATTTTGGGCTCCTGGGGGAGACTGGTGTCTGCAATCTTGTGGCATAGCTTCAAAATTAGGCTTTTTTTTCATAAATGTGCCATGTGGTAATGGAGTAGTTGGTCAAAACCATGTGGGCTTAATTTCTTTAAAATATAAACAGCCTAGAAATGTTTATGTACAAAATATCCAGCCAGTGACTGTAAGCATTTCCATGTTTCTACAAGAAATGAAGGTAATTATATAATAAGCAAAGATTCATATGGCTTAACTTGTCTCCCATCTGGCACTAGTTAAATTAGTGTTTTCATCTGCATGACCTCTTGGGGTGGGGAGAAACAATGAAAATAGAAAATGTGGCTGAAAAAGACCTTCCTAGGTCACCTTCTAGCCCATGTAATGTAATGACTGGAGCAACTCCACTGAACAACCCCTGACAGCTGCTTGAGGGAGTGGCTATTCTCCCACTGCCATTGCCTGTGTTACTGGGTCGGTATTGTAGGAGTTTTGAAATGGTTGGTTTTAGTTGACCGAGGACTTGCCTGTCCTGTATGCAGTCCTTCCCCACTGTATAAATTTATATTCACACTAAATAGATTAACTACAGCAGGAAGAGCTTCCTTCTTAAAAGAAAGCTATTGTTAGAGCATCACTTACCATAAATCTCTAGTACTTCTAATCCTGCTCTCCTCCCGTGGCCCTTTCCACCCTTCCATCTGCCTGCTGATTTACAGTTTGCAGGGTTTGCAAACAGGTTTCTTGGGGCTGTCCTGCAGCCTTCCTCTGTGGTCTCTTTCTCTTGGACGGGCAGTTTTCAGTGTCAAAAGGATCCTTTCAAAACATCCCCTTCCATGAAAATACACCTGAATGCTTTCTAACTGGTAGAAAGATGATACGCTGCTTTCCCGATCAAGTTGCACCCACTGCCTTAAAATGAAGGATTTGCAAGGAAAGCTGAGAACCGCAAGAACTGGATCATATATATTTCATGTTGCTAGTGGCTTGCTAGGGGCTGAACTCCCTTTTATTTGCTCTTCTTCCTCTTCCCTATGCTGCACCTGAGAGCGTGCCAGAATTTAAGGTGCTCAGATTTCTCTTTCAGGCTGATGGGATCTGTATCTTCTTTCTGCCAGGATTCTGCTTTATTTTGCTTAATAGAGTTGAAGACCATTAATGTAGGCTTTGTCCTTGCTTCACAAATAGACTTCGAGTGTCTCCAGGTGCTTGGATAAGCTTTGCCTGTTCCTGTTCAGTCCCAGTGAGGATCTGAGACAGCTGCTTGCAGATACCAAAGCAGATCACAGGATTTTTTCCTCCCAACATGTAGCATTCAGCAGCTCAAGTGTAAACCTGCTCACTGAGACAAAACTCTGGTGGTTCTTTACCTTTGGCCCATGGGGATGTGCTTGAGGATCAGAAGCCTGGCCAGTGCTTAGTTCAAGCAAGCGGGTAGAGCTTTTCCCAGGGAGAAGGGATTTCAGAGGTGGATTTTCTCAGTTCAGCCTTCGGTCAGCATGCTCCTGTTTTTCTGACACATAAGTGGCAGGTCCTGCTGGGTGTCCTTAAAAAAACATTTTAATAAGCTTTTGCTGTTCATTCAATTATTTCCTCATTCCAGGATCATAACCTAAATGTACTTGCAGCCTGGCAGTGCTGCACGGCTCTGTTTATGTTCCTGCTGCACCTGCGTTCAAGACCAGCTTCCCAGTGCTGGTCCCTTGCCATGCACATGTTGCGTGCAAAGGGCTCAGCTCTTCTTGATGCCCTGCACAGATGCTGATGGTACTGCATTTTGAAGATGCATCTGCTGTATCTGTGTTCGGATGCTTATGTTTGCTTTGCAGCATTGCTCTCCTGCAGCTCCGAGTAGCCTGGTACCTGGTGTTTCCACTTTCATACAGTGCTAGCATTCAAGAGGATCTCTGGATGAAAAAAACCTGGTGCACCCTGCTGCTTGAGTACAGGCTCTGGTCCAGAGCTGGCTTGTGAGTCGGTTTAGCTTAACCTTGCCAACGTTCCAGCCACGTCCTGCCTCCTGCTTCTTGTGATATTTACTTCTCCCCTGGCTTCTCTCAGCATTGCCACAGGCCACTGTTGTGGTTTCGAGCTGTGAAAGCAATGTGTAGTGCTTGGCTTCTCAGTGGACTTGGAATCAGTGTGTGCTTTCCTGCAGAATGTGTCACTGTAAAACTATCTGGGGAATATTGGTAAAGTCATACAGTTCTTCACAGGGCTTCTAGGGAGGTGGGGAAAAGTTGCTTTGTATCTTGTGTACTTTAAGTGCTGTGGAAATTACTCTGGCAGTAAAGTAAGCAACTCTGCAGGAATCCTGCTTTGCTTAGCTTTGACTAGCAGTGTGCTGGATACTGGGCATGTGTTTGTGTGACGCTGCCACCACAGTGAGCTCTCGGAGGTATCTCTTGGTTTAGGACAACTGTAAGAAGTTTTCACTCTGCTTTTCTTTGCTTCCACTAGGTTGTCCTGTTTCTCTCTGGTGGTGGTCAGATTTGCTGATGGTTCATATTTTAGCTGGAAAAATGTCCCTCGTTGGGGTTCTGGTATGTCTGTATACAATCAAAAATGTTGAGTGGGCTGGGAATAGCCTCCAGCAAAGTTGTATCAGTTTCTTGGAGCTCTTTTGTTCAGTAGAAATTCCTTTCCTTTCTCTCCCCCTTCCCATCCCCCTGACAGCCCACCTTTTTTCTACAAGGACATGCTGAGGTATAATTCACAATCCTGTGACTGCAGTGAAATATGCACAGCTGCAAATGCATTTTTAAATGACACTTCATTGTTAAGGCATCTCTCTGAACAGGTTTGTAGTTCCAGTAGCCAAATGGTTAGAATGTGGTAACAAAGAGGATTTTGTTGAAAACACTTGACTTTGATTTTTATCAAACTCTGAGAATGTTTTGACCACTCGCTACTTTTGAGTGCAGATAGCAAGTATCTGGAGCAGGGTTGATCCACAGTGGGGAAGTAAGTTAGATGTGTCCCTGAGAAAAGGGTACATAGTTGAGTTTTCCTTTGCTCTCCCTGCATTGTATTGCAGAAGTCATATGACAGCTGGAATGCAATAAAGAACACATTAGACAAAAGTTTTATTGATGTTTGAAGCAACAGGAATACCCAGCCTTGCATGCTGCAGCTCTTCTCTACTCACTGAAGTAGCTCATTCCCACTGAAGGGAGAAATTTTGCAACTCTCTTTCCTCTTTGGTTCCATCAGACTTCATGCTTTTGTAATTCCTTGCTTTTTATGGTGCATAATGAGGCCTAGCAACTGGAAGCTGCAGGCATACAGTATTCTGTTGCAGTCACTATGGCCCAGTGCTGCCAGGAATTGGTATGGGGCTGACTGAATCACAGCCATACCAAGAGCCAATGTCTGTTTATAGGTAAGTTAAAATAGATTTATTGACATCCAGGACATCATAGAATGCTTGTACCAGTGTAAAGGCAGAATTTGGTGTAGCTTAGTGTGAACGATTCTGTAATCTCTGGAAATTCAGTAGTTTATCTTGTCTCCCACAGTTCCTGTCTCTTGAACAGTGAATTCAGGGTCCTGTAGCTTTTGTTTCTCTGTTTTCTGTCCTCTGCCAGCAGGCTGCTGCTGCTCCTGCTGACAGTATCGTGGGCTGTCTTAGTTCCAAAATTATCACCAGATTTTCCAAGCTATTGCATGAGCAACTTTGGACTTTTCTCCTGTGAGTGAATTCACACTCTCCACCAGCCCTCCAACAGGACCTGCTCTGAGTAGAAGGTAATCTGTGTTTGAGATGGTACATCTGCAAACAGAGGACCTTGCTGAGTATCAGTCATAGGGGGCTATCTGTCTCTGCAGTGTTCTTGCAGATTCAGGTGTGAAAAGAGAGAAATGACTTAGTAATTTGTAGCTCTATGAACATTTATGTGTGATCAGAATTCTCATATACATAACATACGAAAATCTCTTGGTGAAACAGTTGTAGCATGCATTCTCCTTGGCTCCAGTTTCAAGGTGCTTGCTGTGGGCTGATGAGCTGACCTTTGCTTCACAGTGGTGGAAATGAAGGCTCAAAATAAAACACCTGGGGAGTGGTAGCAAATCTATGCTGGCTCTCTGAATAGCTTGGGCTCACCAGGATTGTGGGAGCCCCCAAAACACTTTCCTTGTTCTCTCTCTCTGTAGGGAAATATGATTTCTTCAGAGACACGGATTTGGCTGTCTCGTTGCTGACTATCATGCCAAACCATGGCCTGGGAGACTTCTTGCAAATTGCATGCAAAATCTTAAAATGGGAGGCATTATTCCACTATTTGTAAGATGTGAAAAAGTAGGGATGGCCCCTCTCATCATGGCTTCAGTGTAAGTACCCAGGCTCCAAAGGGAAAGAGCATGAGGGATGGTGGATTTGTATTGCTCTGTAACAGATGGGCACAGGGAAGGGGGTTTAATGTTTTACAGGTACACCAACAGAGAATTTCTTGCATCATCCTTCTAAATCTCAGCTCAGTCTGCTGGATGTGGAACATTTAACAGCTTTAGAAAATGTGGTGTTCAGTAGATCATTTGCCTGTTAGTGTATTTGAGGCTATTGGTGAAAAATCTCAGCAGTCAGAAACATATAATGTACATAAATGCATTTCATGTGTGACTAGCCATAGGCCCTGATGCAAAGTTTAATGTGCTTGTTATTAGCTGTAGTCATGTGGTGAACATCAGAGGTTGAGTGTGGTCCTCTGAGTAAGGAGGGCATAAAATTAAGGATAAATCCCATCCTGATGGTTGAAAAAATGTTGTGGTACTTGTCCCTATCTCATCCCCACTGATGATCCTCCACTGTTTCTGTGACAGAAATGCCCTTTGACAGCCTGAGTATGTGTACCTGCTTTCAGGATGCTCCTTGCCTCATCCATAAACAGGAGCGCTGACCACAAAATGATGCTGATACCTATTCCTTGCTCTTAGTATCACTGTCATGTTAGTGTTAGCTGATTGCATCAGGCAAAGGTATTAGAAGGGAACATTTTCAGGGAGCTGAGACCGGTCTGGCTGTAGAGTTTGGTCTCCATGAGTGATCTAATGGTGTGGTCCTGTTCACAAATGGAATAACTCTATCTTAATGCTGGATAGGCTTCTCAGTAATCCCACCCAGCAGTGAACCTGATTCTGCTGAGGAAGAGCTGCCTCGCATCCAGCCTCCACTTGTTCGTGCCTCATTTACCTCCATCTGCTTATTCTGTAGGGCGCCTACAGTTTACCTTGATGAATCTGGGTTCAGTGGGATCTCGTAGGCCTGATGAAAGGTTGTGGGGACTGGATGGATTATGATGGTTATTAATCACTTTTTGTTTTATTGCTTATATTCAGCATTAAAAAACTTACGGGAGTCTGGAACGAGTTCTAAGCAGTGAAGACCAGCATGTCAGAGCACCTTGTGTCTATTACAACTTACTGTTTTGCTGGTTTACCCAGGTCACTGATATTTTAATAAATATTCTTGACAAATTGAACTAAAGTTCAGGCATTTGGTTTGCTTTGCTGCTCCCTTATTGCTTTCAGGAATGAAATATCACCAGCAATGATGCTGAAGAAATGTAATATCTAAATAATATTGAATCCTGCTTGCCAGCTCAACTTCTGACAGCTGCTGAAGAGGTTTGGAACATTAAGGAAATGCAAATATTTCTCTGGAGCAAATCACCATGTTCTGCCTGCCACTGCAAGTGTTTGGCACTGGTGGTTCTTCTGAACTCCTTTAGTAAAAATTGTGGTTCTTTTTTCCCTGATAAACTTAAAGGTGATGTAAGCTTTCAGAAAAGAGGGTAAGCAAAGTCTGAGTTGCCAGGTTTTCTCCCCTTTTCCATGAGAAATGCAGTGAAATCTCGGTCACAAGGGGTTTTTACAGAAAGGAAAACAAATAGAAAATCTTGTGCTGAGTTATTTCCAAACAAGTGCTTTCTTTTCCAGCAGTGGCTCTTTAAAGTGGAGCATACAGAGTATATTTAGATGTGAAGAGAAAGATTGCGGGGGAGGGAAGACATCTTTAAAGTGCTGTTGAGAGACATTTTGAGATCACATGGAGACTGGGAGTTTCCCTAAAGGAAGCTGCTCTTACCAAGAGGGGATCAGAAGTGCTCTGAAAACCTGAGCTGTTTGCAACCCCACTGCAAGGTCTGGAAATGCATCTCGTGGCTGTCCCCCAGGCCATAAGGACAGCCTGGTGATGTGTGTTCCTTCCCGTTCAGGTATCTCCTCAGAGTGGGGGGAAGATGTTTATGCAGTCTTTGGTAATGCAAAATCTGCTGCTGCTTCACTGTAAAGTAATCTTCACGGGTCTGCTTTAAAGATTGCAAGAGACCCTAGTTTCTGTTCATTAGCACACTTTTGGTGGGTTCTGTAGTTTTCAAGGCCTTTGGTGGAGAGTTTGCGTTGTGCTTGGCAGCAGGCTAGGCACTGCACTCTGTAAGCCTTTTCAGTCCAGTGCAGCTGGTTTTGGAAGTTAAAATGTTGCTTCTGGTTACTGCTGAAGTTCCATCCCTGGCAGTAGTGGTGGCATTTTCGCTTCAGCCATCTCATTCTTTCATCAGCCTGGGTAACATGGTGAACTACTTAGCTTTTAGAATCTCACTAGATCCCTTATTCCTGTTCTTTGGTGATTTCCTTCCCAGCTTATCTGTGCTCTTCTGAGCACTCCAGCAGACAGTGTGCAAATGAGCAAGTGCTGCCCAGAATATTTGATGGAGGAAATGCAAGGGATAGGTGCCAGACCATGATGCAGCTTCAATCAAAGGCATTTCTTTCCTTGCAAGGAGTGCTGAACGCTTTCACACTTTTGGACCATTCTTGGCCGCTGTTGATATTGCAAAGCTCCTCTCAGTTTGCCCCTTCCTTTCTGGGGAGACAAATCTGCAAGGGATAGTACATTTCAGCTGCTTTACCCTTGATGTTTTGTTCCAGTTTGAGGGATGTTAACCAGTGTTTCCAATGTGTTTAACACTGAATAGAGTTCCCCAGCTTTAGTGGCAGGATCCAGAGTTCTTTGTGAATTATATTTAGCGCTCATGGAGGCTGCTTTGGCAGCTGTGTGTTGTTGCCTTGTAAAAACTGGCACTGCAAATCTAAATAAATGCTTCTGGGAAAGAAGAACCTTCCTTTTATAATTATTTTAATGTGTTTGATTTGGAAACATCCTTTGAGCTGTGTTTAGAGAGCAAATCAGCTGTCAGTGTTGCAGTCCCCTGTTTGAAGCACCTGTGCACAGGTGAGCCGGTGCTGTGGAACTCAGAGGAACTTGGTGCTTGTGTGCCATCGTGCTGTCAGAGCAAACAGCTGAGGCACTGCAAGTGTTACACAGGATGTTTGGTACAGCTGCAGAAATTGCTCTTTGTGGAGCTGATGGTTCTCCTAACCTTGCTTCTGACCTACTGTTGAATACATTGGGGTTTGGAGTTGCAACTTTCCTTTTGCGGCTCCTTCCCTGTAATTCAGGTTGCTAGTGCTGTATTTTTGGATGCTGGAAAGAAATCATACTTCGGGGTGCTAAATAGTTCTCTTGAGGCATGATGAGAATTGTGCAAAAAAGTTATGTTTCTAACTTAGGTAATGAATTCTGATATTTCTTTGACTGTCGTTCCATTTGTCTCTGGAGTCAGGGAAGGAGGGAGCCAGCATTAAACATCGGGAAATTAAAGGAACAGCATAGACCGTTGGCTCTGAGAGTTATTGGGGTGGCTAGCTGCACATGCCGATCTGGAAGAAGGCCAGAATGGCAGGCTTTGACAGACTTGCTGCAATGAGAACAGCATTGGGATCTCTGAAGTGTTCTTCTAGTCTGAAAGCAAGCCCGCCAGCGAGATGCTTTGCATATTTGATTGCTGTGCTGGCTAATACCAAACGTACTATCAAAGTTCACAAATGTTTTTCACTGCTGCTGGCTGCTCTGCTTTTACCCTTACAGGACATTTTGAGTTCTCAGTAAAAAAAGCAAAAAGCCATTTGGGCTCTAAATTATGTCTCTGTGGTTCTCCTATCTTGTTTATTTCAGGCCATATTGCAGACTTCATAAACAAAAGCCTGTTCATCTGGCACTTGATGCAACTGGTTTAAATCAAGGTTACAGAATGACGGTCTGTTAGGAATGGGCCACCTGCCCTGGCTTTGCTGCCTTGGGTCCGGATTGGTCAGCAAGGGAAAAGCAAGCTTAAAAACAAACACAAAAACCCATCTGCAAAATTCCTTTTAAAAAGCTCCTTCAACAGTTTTCTGAAAATCAGTTTATTCAGAATGGTGTAAGGTGGTTATCTTTCAGAGAAGCACCGAGTTGTGAGGATTACATGCCATCAGGATCTTGGCTTTGACTGGGAGAGCCATGTGTCTGACTTGCTCGTGAACTGAGAAGCTTTCGGAGACGGTTGAGTGAGAAGTAATTTGATGCGCCCCATGGTCTGAGCCTGTCTGGTCTCTGCAGTGACAGGCTGTTCAGCTCGCCGCTGCATTAGAAGGTGTCGTGGAAGCTGTTAGAAGTGGAGAGAAGGCAGAGAGATGGCAAATTGTTCATGCCCTAAGAGCAAGCTCGGATTTGGGTACACCAAGAAGCCATCTGTTTTTCCTTGACTGCTTTCTTAGCTGGAGGCTTCCTAGTCCTGATTTCTCATAATGAAGAGATCACAGTGACGGGTAACCCGAGCAGAACTGAGCTCTTTCATTACAAGCTCTTCTGACAGGGGCCCCAAGTCAAGGCTCCTGTTGGCATAGTTTTTTGCTCTTGATAGGGGCCTTTGATGGCTGATTTACAGACAGGGGAATATTAGGCTATCTCAGGCTGAGTCCCAGCCTCTAATGATTTGCAGGCCATAGGGACAGTATGTGCTGTGGCTGGGACTGCGGTGTCTCCCTGGGGTACTAAGTGGCTAACAGGAATGCGCAGAGAGCTCAGCACCAGGTAGCACAGCAGCAAGCTCTCACTGTGGGCTGTTCAGCGGTGGGAATGAAAAGCAGAATAGCGCCTAGCATTTTGAAAGCCATCGAGTGCAAGAGAGCTTGGAGACCTGTGCTTCCTACTGTCAAAAAGAGAATACTAAATGCTAAACCAGACTGGCTGGTGCAGGACCTCCCTCTCAATCTGTCTGCACTCAGATGCATGCTGGCTCCTCGCTGCCAAGCACATACAGGCTTGGGATGGGGTGGGGGGGCCGCTGGGGAAGTGGTTGGTTGGAGAACAGAGTTCTTGACAGAGTAGTGAAGGGGGATTTGCCATCAGACTGCTCCGGAGGCGAGTGAGGAGGAACAAGAAGGCTGTGGGAGGAGTTGGTCTCATTTGTTGCATGGTTGCCGGTAGCTGGTTGCTTGTGGGCTGTGACATCCCTAGTTGCTGTGGAGACCTGATGCTGCCGCGGCTGTGTTTGGGGATGCTGTGCTCAGGGTTGAGGCATGGGGGTGGTGGAGGAGAGGACAGAGGAGAGACTGAAGGTTAGCATCCAGGCAAGGCACATGCTGGAGAAAACATGTACCTTGAGGCATTTTCTTTAACCCTTTAATCTCACTGACTGGTGCCTGTAATAGAGCTGGCTACCACTGCAAGGATTTCCTTGGGTGTGTGCTGGAAGGCTGGGTGCTGTCTTTGTTCTTGCAGCTGGCTGCAGCACTGTCAGCTTGGGAGAAGGATGCTGGTGCAAACGAAGGCAGAGATGTGCTGCTCTGTGCTTCGTGGCAAGCTGTGGACAGATCAGGAAGCCTTTAGCTGGTCTGTCTCATCTGCTGGCTACTTTGTGCAGCTCCTGCTAGTCCCAGGGGGTTCAGGGGCAGATGGAAACTGCTTCTGGCAGGCAGGGAGAGAGTTCCTGCAGCATGCCTGGAATAGCCGATCCCGGTAATCGGCCTGCTGTGTGACAAGCGCTGCTGCCTGGGACTTGGGGTGGGCGAGGAGAAGGCAGGTTACATAAGGAAAGCAATGCAAGGGAGGGGTGAGCTGGGGAGGGTAGGGTTGCTGGGTTTGTTCCAGCTGTGAAGGTCTCTCCTCTTTGTCCCCTACCCCCTGTTTTTTTTTTTTCATTCCTCCTCCCAGAGTCTCCTGGTTTGGTCATTTGTGTACATGCTTTTATGCCAATCTGTAAGGCATATGGTGGGAGCTGCCCTACACCTTGGCTGGCTCACATAACCTTAGTGGGTTGTGCCTTTGTTTTGTTGCTGGCTAGCTGAGAAATGAAGCCCCAGCTACAGAAATGGCTTGACCAGCCCACATCCTAAAGGCTCCCCCCTCCCTGACATGTGCTACTGACTGCTCTCATTAGGTGCCCAAATGGGAAACTGGCATTTCAGTGCTGCAAGTCTTTCTGGGCGAGAGGCTGTATACTGCAGTGCGTGGGTATCTCTTGTTAGCTCTCATGGGCAAGCTTGTTAGCCCCATAGCCGCCGCTGGCCTTTGGTCAGATGGATTTTAGTCTTTAAAGCTAATAAAACACCTTCTGATTGCCTCAAAACTTTAAAAATATTGATCAAACTTAATCCACCAGTACCATAGGCTCTTTCATGGGTGCTTACTTTGGTGTCAGGATGCTGTGCCGGCCTGGTGTTTTGGATGCTGGGTTTGAAAGAGGCAAGCCAGGAGAGGTGTATTTAACTAGACTTGTGCCTGTGGTTGGCTTTGCAGGCAGCATGGTATGAAAACATAGGTGAGTGTGCTGGTTTGGGCTGGGATAGAGTTAATTTTCTTCAGAGTAGCTGGTATGGGGCTATGTTTTGGATTTGTGCTGAAAACAGTGTTGATAACAGAGGGATGTTTTCGTTACTGCTGAGCAGTGCTTACAGAGAGCCAAGGTCTTTTCTGCTTCTCAACCGACCCCACCAGCGAGGAGGCTGGGGGGGCACAAGAAGCTGGGAGGGGATGCAGCTGGGACAGCTGACCCCAATGGGACCAAAGGGATATTCCAGACCATATGATGTCACGCTCAGTATAAAAAGCTGGGGGAAGGAGGAGGAAGGGGGGGATGTTCAGGGTGATGGCGTTTGTCTTCTCAAGTAACGGTTACATGTGATGGAGCCCGGCTTTCCTGGAGATGGCTGAACACCTGCCTGCCGATGGGAAGTGGTGAATGAATTCCTTGTTTTGCTTTGCTTGCATGCGCGGCTTGCTTTGCCTACTAAACTGTCTTTATCTCAATCCATGAATTTTCTCACTTTTACTCTTCCAATTCTCTCCCCCATCCCAACGTGGGGGGAGTGAGCGAGCGGCTGTGTGGTGCTTAGTTGCCGGGTGAGGTGAAACCACGACAGTGAGTTTGCCTAACTTCTTTGTACTCCACTGCCTGTCTGAGAAACAGACCTAATCCCTGCTTCGTGGGGGTTTTTTTGGTGTTTTTTTTTCCCCTCTAAGTCACCTTGTAAAGGGATTTGAAACCATCAAAATGAAGTGTGAGAAGCCAAATGTATAGCAGTGTGTGCAAGAACCGAGATCCTGACAGAGGTCAACAGATGTGTGAAGAAAGCTGCTTCTTAATGATTGAAATGACTTCTTAAAGGGAGAGAAAGCTGGTGTTTCTTGGTAGCACAGTTCAGAGCATGTACCTGGAAGTGAGCAGTTGGTGACAGGCTGATTTCCTGCTGGTGTGACTTGGAATACATCAGGTCTCGGCCAGGTAGTCAGAACGTGGTGTGACACAGCTGCCAGCTTGCACAAGAAGTTATGCTTGGCTACCTGAAGAGTATGTGGAGCTGTGGAGATTTAGCTTTAACCCCTGTGGGTTTCACCAGCATTGCTGCACCTCAGTAGTGCCCTTTCCTTTCCAGACTACTGAAGCACTAAGAAATAAGAAGTGCCAATGGAATATGTAAACTCTGTTTTGTGAGGCAGGGTTATTTGGCTTGCAGGGATGCTGATCCCTTTCTACCTTGGGTGAGTCCCCTAGAGCCAGCTGGCTATGTCTTGTCCCACTGAAGGAAGACGTGTCTCAGCATTTTCCAACTGATACCTTGGATTGGAGTATCTAAGCTTGGATGCGCTTTAATCCTTGGTCACATTAACTACATGCTGCTTGCTCCTCAAATGTGCCCATGCAGAGTTCTAGGATCTTTTAAAAATTATGCTAGTCTGAAAAATTTTTACAACCTCACCCCTTTCGCATGCTCAGTTTGGAGCAGGAATATATGTAATATATTTGAAGTGAATAGGACAGTATCTCAGCTGTAAAAGGATGGTGTCTGGCTGTGTATGTGTGTCCTTGTGAGGTCCTGGGTAGAGCCTGTTGCGTAAAATAAGCTGCCATCCTCTTACCTGTCTGAACAAGACCTGCTTGCTGCAGTATTTCTGTGGATCTTAGTCTCTAGAATCTTAAGAGCTTAATTCTCTGTATTAATGCTGGGAAGAGGATTCCAAGATCCTTGAGAAGAAGAACAATGAAAACACTTGCTCTGCAATTCTTTCCTGGCTTCTTAAAGCTTACTTGACTGGATCTGTACCCAGAACATCTGGCTAAAGGCTGCTGTTTAGCTTGGCGGTAAGTGTTGAACGAAGGAGACATAAGCAGTGACTAATGCAGGACTACTAAGTTTCTTTGCAAGTTACTCGGGTTATGTTTCTGGCATGACAGAAATTGGGGTGCTTGACATCTGCCTCCTCATTTAATTTCTTCTTGCCTTGGAGCTTACCTGAGAATGGGACCAAGATTAGGTTGTTTTGAGGGAATAAGCTCATAAGCTTTGGAAAATGAAGAAGCACTCTTCCTGCAGCTTCTACCATTGCTACACTTGCCCTGAGGCCCCACTCTGATGCCTCAGTGACATTAGAGGACAGCTCTTCTCCCCTGCTTTCTCCCCGAGCTAACTCTCCTAGGCCAGTACAGAGCCCTGCCTTTAGCATGTAAGTGCAGCAACGAGTACATCCACGTGTTGTTCTTTTCTTCCCAGGCATGTGCAAAGCAGGCATAAGAAACTGCTTGTGCAGTTGGTTGTTTGTGTGCTGCATGCGTTCATACCTTACTTAAGCAGCTGTTCTGAAAAATGCTGTGCAGGGCTTCTCACTCTGGCCTCTCCTGCACAGATGCCCCTGTAGCTATGTGCAAAATGGCCCTGTTTGTCCGGGCAAGTGCACGTGTAGGTGGGTGTCTCCCTCCACTTCTCCTTCAAGTGGCTTGCGATTTATTTTGGGACTGACTTGGGTGTAAAGTGTCAGCTCAGAGCAAAACGCTCAAAGCTGAGGCTGAAAGCATCAGGGCGGGAGGCTGCTTGCTGTCCTGAAATGCTGCAATAACTTGTGTGAGATGAAACTGCCCAGTGACCAAACAGAAACCAATTCCTTCCTTATAGCTATTGGCTGATTGAGGTTTACTGACCTCGGAGGAGAGCGTTCCTGGCATGAAACGTTTTCTCTAGGAATAATGTCTTCACCACTTTTAACCTGGACAGAGGGTATCTGTGTACTGAGCTAGTCTTCCTGCCCCAGCTCCCATCTTGCACTTGGAGTCCCCTATAGCTGTGGATGCATCTGTTGTTATTCTCGACTTCTGTGGGGCTTAATTAAAATACAGGTCTTTAATTTTTAGTTTTTCCTTCCTGTTGATTTGACTGTCTCTGCATGAGCGAGGTCTCAGTGCAATTACTGTGCTCCCTGTGGAGAAACAGACATTTAATTCAGTGAGGCAGACTCTTGGTGGGGGTTCATTTTCCTGATCTTCCTCCTCAGAGGGATGCAAAAGCAAAACATCCAGTGAGTAAAGAATGCAACACTTTATTTGGTTGTTCTGGACGTGTTTGCTGGATCTTGGTTACCAAAATGTTATGTTCTTTGCAGATAACTGCCTCCCTGAGCAAAGAGCTCGTGATGAAGCTATTCGGCATAACTTGCATTAGCAGGGCGAGTCGAAACCATTGGGTCAGGTCCAGGTTTCCTCTTCAAAACTGCATTCTTGCAGCAGTGATGTAAAAAGATGAAGAGTTTTATTCCTGTAGAACGCGTTAAACTGTCTCATGATTTGTTAACCTGAGAGTGGGGTCAGGCAAGTACCTTGCGCCTCCTCGCCATGGGTGGTGATGTGTGTGACTGGAGGGGACGCAAGCTCCTCAGCAGGCACTGCCTGCTGCTGTGTGGGACCCAGCTGTGCTCCTAGCAGGGAGATCTATGGACTTTCAAAAAAGGGTGGATATCTTGGCTCTCAGATTTCCATTGCCCTTATTTAACACTGCTTCAGCTAACTTCGAGCTTTTGCTAGCTTAACTCCCTGTGTGCAACCATAGGTCACTACTGAAACAAACATGCAAAGAAAGGGTTTGTCTGTACCTCCTGTATTGCAGTCCCGGGCTTTTTATAGACCGCTCAAAATACTTCAAGTTCTTTCAGCTCTAGACTTGAGGATTCCTCAGTTCCCTTGTGTGTATGTGCTAGGTTATCATCTCCATGAACACGGGGAAAATGTATGTATGTATTAGAAACTTACAAATACGGTCTTGTTCTTTTTTCAGATCTTTCCAGGTCCACCTGTGTCTGTCCTGTTTTTCTTACCCATGTTTAATCTTAACAGGCTCATTGATAGAAATGTTTCGTGAGACCAGTCCCCTTCCTGATCCCTGAGACTTGACAGAAGTACAGCAAAACCTAGGCAAAAGATAAGTGTATGGAAGGAGGTGCCACGATTATCAGAGGCAGTTATGGCAGACAAATCCTTGCTGTACTTGTGGGTGTGAGCAGTTCAGGATCCTTGTGCTGGTGGCAGGGGCACCATGCTGATTCTGGATGCAGTGACACACTTGGAATATGCCTTTTCATGATTATTTGAGTAAGGTATGGCCCCTTTCTGCCATATATTCTGAAGGTTGCTTTGATTTGTAAGCTGCAAACTTAGACTGAAGAGCCAGAACAATAAGCGTGTTGAGTGTAAGAGAGATTTGGTGGGATTTAAACTGTCTGATTTTTATTCACACACACACACACACACCCCCCCCAGTGGAGAATATAAACATTTCATTGTTTTTTGTGTGAAGCGCCTTTTAGTACCAGCAGCCCAGCAGTGGGGGATAAAGAAAGCAGATGTGTCCTGTGTCTTTTTTAACTGCTTTTGTTTTTCTGATCAGTGTAAAAGGAGGCTTTTACATTTTTAAAATTTTTTTTCCAAGCAGCAAGTGCTCCACAGGGCTTGATCAAAGCTTATAAATGATGAATTGAAGGAATGCCCGGTGGAGAACAGAACGCCCTCCTTGTGCTCTGCTGTGTGTGCTGAGAACACCATTGTTTCTTCCCGTACCTTTTTCATTCTTGAGCTTGGGGCTGGAGAGAAAAGGCCTTTGTTCTTTGCCTGTCAGCCGAGACAATGCCAGTGTGTTGTCCTACCTCTGCTCTCAGCACCTGACCGGCCTGAGCTCTGTGGGTTTTGGCAAGCTGAGCGCGATTGTCCTCCAGCTACAGCGTTATAAAGAAAACAAATGGCATCACAGCCTCCTTTCTCCAGATCCTGGCCCGGCTGGTTCATGGCTGCGGCTCGTGCGTCTCTGCTTGCTGTTTTGTTGAGGATTCGGAGGGAAAGCTGGTGGCCTCTCCTGCACTCTGGGTTGAAGGATGCAGCCTCACTTGACTTCCAGTGCACAGGGACACTTGGGTTTGCAGTCCAATGCACTGGCCTGTGCTCTCCTGCTTCCACAGGTGCCTGCTTCGCTCAGGGGGAGGCTCTGCCTGTGGGTGAAAGCACGCTTGGTTTCCCCTCTGCCAGCCCAGCAGCAGCTGCAGCTGTCCTGCCCGCTTCTGCTGTCCCTCCTTCGGCACCCAGCGCCTTCAGGCTCTTGCTCTCTAGCACATTTGTCTCGATGACACTGTGCACAGCTGCTGATGGTGTGACAGAGGGGAATGCAGGCCCAGGCAGACCCAGTTTTTCCACCTTCCCTGTAATTTCTAGAGCATCTCTGGCTGTGCTGTCTTCTGATGCAACACTCTGCAAAGGAGAGAGCTTTTAGTTCTCTCTTTCTCTTGATTTTTGGGGGGCTGATAGCAGGAACCAGTGCTTTGCAAATGAGCAGGGAGAGCAGATAGCGTGGGCTGGGGTGGGGGCTGGCGAGGGCAGGTTTGGAGAGGTGCTCGAGTGAAAAGCGTAAGAGCATAAGAGCTAAGACCAGCTCTTCCCTGTTCCTAGCTCTGTGTGAGAGAGCAGAGTTCAGGCAGAGCCACAGGTGTTTCTGGATGAGGCAGGCAGCAGTTTCTTCAGCATCTGCCACTGCTCCTGTTGGGAAGAGCCTTAAGCTGCATCTCTTCTGCAGTTTTTGTACCCACGCTGATTGTGTCTACCTTCAGGCATTGTAGCAAAACGTTTCAGCTTTCTGCCATGGTGGAGAAGAAGGTGGTAGAGCTGCAAGTCATTCTTGCAGTGGTGACTTGTTAGGTTCCTGGCACCAGTGTGGAGTCCTGTAGTTCAAGTGCAGGCTGCAGTCAATGGCACTTGCGCTGCTGCTGCCTGGGCATGCACCAAAATCCAGCATCAGCTCCTTTTCCCTTCCCATCTACAGCTGGACTTGGCCCCTTCATGAACAGCCCTTTTTCTGGGAGAAAGCTCTGCAGTGGATTTCAGAGGAGCCACACTGAGGCTTGCTAACGTCCCATGGCAGAGGCCAAAGATGCCTGTGCCGTGGGGTAGGGACCTGACAGAATGTCAGTGCTGGCTCCTGGCCAGCGTGATGGATGTCTAGTTACTAGAGCCCACCTGGCAGCTTTCTCTGGCCTCTGCTTTCGTCAAGCTGAGCTGTCTTTGCTTCAGGCTTATCTTTCCCTGAAGTTTGTTTCTAGGCATGCCTTCTTAATTGCACCAGGTGGTCGTAACTTCTGTGGAATTGTGACAGTGCCAATACTGTGGTCCCATTACCTCAGAGCTTTAACTCAGCTGCACCTAGTCCAAGCTTCATTCTTTCCCAAGCTCTCTGTGCTGGAAGGCAGAAGTACAAATAGCTTTAACCAGAACAATGTAGCATTGCCTGGGTAAAGAATGTGATTTACTTGCATATGTGTGGCATGTGAAAGCCAGGGCCAGAGGGCACTGCTTGAGTCCTCTCCTTTCTTTTTTTTTTCCTTTCCCATTAGAGATGCCTCAGCCACTTGCTAGCACTTTTGTTTGGGGGTGAGGAGGAGAATGCATGGGTTGACAAGAGGAGGTGGGAGTGAGATCTTTGGGAGCCAGGAGTCTGAAACTGAAAAAGCCAACAATCTACGAAAGCTTTGTAGACAAGTTTAAAATTAGACAGACCCAGTGCTTTTATATTGCTGGAATTTAATTCCTCTGACCCTAAAGCTTTTGGTCTGACTGAGAGTGAGAGTTTCCAGGCTGTGGTCGGTGGAAGTCTGTGCTGTGAGGCGCTCTCATGTGGCCGTGGGTCTGTATCAAACAGAGAGATGTATGTCCTGTCCACCTCCTTGTATTTGTGAAAAGTTGGAGAAATTCAGTCTGAAAAGCCAGGGAAGCCTCACATTTCTGCTGTCTATGTCTATATCAGTGTGTGGCTTGTATCTGGAGCCTGTTCACCCTCAAACTGGGATACTGCTGTGTGTAAAAGCTGTTCAGACCTTTTTCCTTTTTCAGGCATGATTGTAACTGTTTCTCTTCTGTTCCTGTTTGCAGGTTGTGCAGCTTGACATTAAAGAAACTGGTAGTCTTAAAGGAATTGGATAAGGAGCTTATTTCTGGGGTCATTGCTGTCAAAATGCAGGTAATTGCTGCTCAGTTCTAAGAATTAAATGTGTTGCTTGGGTAAAAATACTAGTAGATGCCTAAGCTGAGCTTCACCTCCATGTGAGGGTCCATTGCAGCCATGGGCTTCTTCTCAAGTACATCAGGGCGTTTTGGATGATTGGAGAGTCTCTTGTGATCCTTCCCCCATGTTCCTACTGAATTTCACTGGTGTAAGCAAAGAATATTGTTTGCTGAGGGCTCAGCATGAACTTACCTTACGTAAAAATGCTCTTTACAGATCATATGCTGTCACCTCTTCCTGAGCTGTCACTGAGTCCAAGCCTCGTTCTCTATTTAACATGCTTCAGCTCACTTTAGGGCTGAACATCTTGGTAACTTGGTCCTGGTTTGGGGGTGTCTGGAGACTGGGCCTTCCTCTGCTGATGGGCAGCTCTGCTATCAAGAGTCCAAGTCGTTTTGTAGCCTGGTGCTTGTCAGTGGATTTGTAGGGTGCCTGTATGTTTTAATTTGTTTCTATAAAATACAGCTGTCATCCTAGGTAAATAACCTGCTTTATGGCCTACGTTTGTGCCATTTAATTGAGTGCCTACATGTAGGTCACACTGCCTGGAGGCAGGCCAGGAAGGAAGGGGACTCAGTTCCACAGTGCATCACAGCATCAGTTCAGCTCCCACCACTGCAAATGCTGAAGTACTTAATGAGTAAAAGCCTAGCAGACCTATAAGTAGAAAAATACCATTAACCGTGCTGAAAAGCAGCTGCTCTTCAAATAAAGAACCAGGCAAACCCCTGCAGAGAGCTGGTTGTGTCAAAGCACAGAAAATCTAGCTTGGAAGGTGAAATCATGAAGGCTTTATAGTGCAGGAACATGCAACTGAAGATTTAACCAGCATCTCTCATCTCCATGAGCAGTCCAGCTGGGGTAAAAATGTTTCCCCTCTATGTTGGAGGGGTTTCACGCACCCACAGCAGGGAGCAGAAAGGCAGGGAATTGTTTCACACACCTGGATTTGTGGGAACCTCAAAAGAAGCACAGCTGTGGGTTCCCAGGCTGTCAGATATTGCTTATCAGGGCTGAAAGCTTTCCATATGTTTGTACTCCTAGACGGCTTTTACTAGAGCAAAACCTTCTTTTCCTGTCTAGGTTACTGCTGACTGTTTACACTTTTTAGGTGAAAGCTTGCCCTGGACCTGCAAGTCCAAAGGAGTTTTAACACGTAGGACTTTCTTGTCTATTTTGGGTACATGTTGTAATCTGCCTTGCTACTGTAATCCAGATGCTGGAACCTGAGAATTTCTTCTGCAGTCCTCTCTACACCAGGGCAGACTGAAGAACTGGAAGGCAGAAGGACTTGCCCTGTTCGGGGTGCTCATCTGCCAAGTTCCAGGCTGCAGCTCACATCCCCAGGCCATCCTTATTTTGCCCTTGATACGTCTGTCCAGTTGACCTAGAGGTGACAGGGACTGGAATGACCACTGTCCCAGGGAGTGACTCACCTTGGGTGTCCCTTGTACTGAATCAGCACCCATATTTCACTGTGATGTGTGTTTAACAGTGGGTCAGTAGCACTGCAGCTGTCTCAGACACAGTCAGATTGAAGCCCTGTTATTAGAAGTCCCTTTACAGCTTGCAGGTTATGATGATGATGCTGACAAGCTCTTTCAGGGACACTTAATTTGCCAGCGCTCAGGTTTCTGACATGGCTATTGTTTAAGGCTGGTGATACTGGATCATCAAATATATGATCTCTGTCAAATGACTCACTGCCTTTGTATGGGGAGTTGCAAGAGAGGTGTCAGACACTGGAGTCCTTCCAGAGGGGATGACTGAATTCAGACCTAATGAGAGCATCTTACCTGTATTTCCCATTTCTCCTTGCAGCCTCTTGAACAGTGATGTTCAAAGAGTCGTCAACTGTATTTCCCAAGCTGTTGCTCTATTTATCTGCTGGGTCTTTTAAAAGCAGCTATATTTGGTCTTCCATTAGATTTCGAGTTGCATAACAAGTAAAGCAAAATTGCTGCTATTAGGAGCTTTGCACCAGTGGAACAGATGCCGTTGTTGCCAGCAGCGAGGCTAGCTGTGCTTTACTTGCACGCATGCTGCTTTTCCTGGGGGGAGCACTTCTCTTTCTCACCCTGCTCTGCTGTCTGTCTTCTGATGTGCTGGAGCTTAGGCACCTCAGCTTTTCCACAGAGGAGCCTGCGCTGTGTTGTGCAGGAGCTGAAGCACGGCTGCAAATCACAGCATTTGCTCTGGCTGCCTGAGCGACATGTTTGGGGAGGAAGGGATGTAAACAAGTCTCTGCCTCTCTCTCATCTCAGGATGCTATTTGAGGCTGATATGGGCAGACCAGATTTTCCTTTGGATNTATCTGTCTCTGTTTTCCCAGATGCTGCTTTTTTGAGAGCTATAGTTCTGTGCTTCTGGGACATCAGCCCGTCTGGACAAAGCCAGATCTGCAGCCTCAGCAGAACATTGAGCCAGGGACCTCTGAAAACTTGCCACTGTGTTTGAACAGTGCAGAAGGATTTGCTAGGCAGCAGTCTGTCATGCTTTCCTGCTAGTTTTCTCTGAAATATTCTCTGAAATGAAATGCTTACACAGTAAATAGCCCAGTAACTTGGTTAGCATACAGCAGCCCAAACACAGTGTTGATTTGGAGTTGCCCTGTAATACTATCAGGTCTGCAGACTCCACTGCGATGCTTAGTAGATTTTTTTTCTTTTGTAACCCCAACTACTCGCAGTTGTTTAAACAGGTTAAAATCTCCACTTTCCCCAAGGAGGGGTGAGTGCACAAAAAGAAAAGACCAGTCTGTCATGGCTAACACTGGAGATCTAAGCATGACACTGCAGCCTCCAAACCCAGGAGATGATGAGCCTTGTACCTGTTGGCTAAAGTAAAAATATGGGACTTGAACTTTAGGGGTGGGGGTTGACTCATGGCTTTTGAATGCTGGAGTTTGGCAGAACAAAAGCAGCTTTGTTGCAGTTAGGGACAGTAAATATGCCCAAACCTTTATTAATCAAATATCTCCCTTTCATCTCATTAATATTTCACAGAAGTGCAAGGTCAGACCCATCCGTTCACTTTCTCTGTGGTAGTCCCTGACAGTGTTTCCTGGGTTTCAGTAAATAGGACAGGGGTGAGATGTAAGGGCTGGCTTCTGGGGAATTCACCCAATGGACTTTGTTTCTGTACAGGGGTCCAAGCGCATCCTGCGGTCTCACGAGATTGTATTGCCCCCGAGTGGACATGTGGAGACGGAGCTTGCCCTGACCTTCTCCCTGCAGGTAAGGTGGGATGTGGCCTTGGGGTATGTGTGCTTGCTGGACTTGCTGCTTTGCAGTGAGCAGAGGTGTGTTTGGGGTCTGAGGTGAAGATCCTTCCTAGTGCTGCAAGAGATGCTTGTTCTTAAGGCAGTCCCAGCCATTTCTGAAGAGCTATCTGAGCTCTTTTGGCTTGTCTCTGGGCAGTCAGCTGTGGGGAATTTGAGCAAAAATGGCCTAGATGCTTCCAGGATCTGGGGAAGGGGAAGCCCACTAGGAAAGCTGTCCTATAAACCCATAGAGTTGTTCTCTGTACCAACCCTGCATCATGGAAGGCAGATCGCTAATCCAGACTTGTCTGGGTGGAACAGGGAAGTTAGACAGTAGCTGCAATTTGCATGTCCTCAGTGCAGCAACCCAAATTTGCCTGAATTGCCTCTCTTCATATCTGGATTATCTGTGTTTTGGGACTTTTGGTTAGATCTTGAAGTCAAAAGTTTGATCTGGTAAGGAGGAAGGCTCAAGTGATGATGTGAGACAGACTGGTTGTTACTCTGAGACCTGTGCAGACTCAAAGCAGGTAAGATTTCACTGCAGATGGATGATAACCCTGCGGCTGCCCAGGCAGATACACAGTGGGCTGATGCTTGTAGTTCTCCTGATGCAGCCCACAGACTGGGCTAACTGTAGCATTGCATCCCCTCCTTTGTGAACAGGAATAGCAGAGCCATGTGCCAGGAATATGTATTCATGGGTCTTCGGGCTGCAGCTTTCCCATGGTTGGGAGGAGAGCTGTAAGATGAGCCAGGTCTCCCTCTGCCAGCCCTGTGTCAGCAGGGAGCAAGTATTTCTTCAGATCTTTTTGGAATTAACTGGGAATGTTTTGTTTTGTTTTTTTTTCTGAGACTCAGAGCAATGCTGCAGCAGGACACAGAGCATTGCCTTTAACTTGATTTCCCCCAAAGGGGCTGGGAATTGAGCCAGAATAGGGGAGAGTGATGTCTGTGACACTGAGCCTTCAGAAGAGGTGAGCAAGCTTAATGCAGAGATGTGCTGCTGGTCTCTGACTGCAGGAAGGATGGATGGTCTTGGATGCAGTAAGACCCGGGAAGCCTTCCTGAAATGGCAAAGCAGGATTTTTGTGACAGCTTTTATTGTTTCTTAATTGGACAATGGCTGGAAGCTACTCCTAGCTAACAACTGCAGCTTAAGCCGGATACAGTCTGAATTTAGTGCCTGGGATATATTTGAGAGTGGTGATGGGCCACAAAGTAAAAGCATGTGGATGTCACAGCACAGTGTCTTGCAGCAGCCAGTATCTCCGTATTTCACTGTCAGCTCTTCAAACTGTATGCCTTGCTTTGTGCTAGCTGCCTGGATTTGCAGCCCCTCGTATCTTCACAGTCACTGCCTTCTCAGCTGCTTCTCCTGGGTGAAATTCTTGTCCTTTGCCCAGAGCATTTCCTTGTCAGAGCTAAGCTAGGAAGGTGTTGGTGCAGGCTGGTATAACAGCAAGCAGCCCATTGTGTCCAGCAGGCCTCCGCTCAAACAGAAGGGAGGAGTTTCCTGTTGCTCTATTACACAGCTGGGGTAAGACTGGTGTTAGTGGTGTGTCCAATCCTGTTTCGCCTTGCTAGCTAGGGCTAGACCAGTTGTAGTCTTTCTGGCAGGTGAGCTGCCATCACCCTTACTGCTGGAATGCCTGCTTCTCCTGACCCTCTGTGGGTTTCATAGGATCAAGTGAAATTTCCCAGATACTCCAAGCACAACATAGCCACTTTCCAGAGAACTTAATTCTTGTGTTGAATCTAATAAACCTTTCCAGATGGAAGGGATTACATCACTGGGGCTTCAGAAAGAACGTTTTGCCCTGACTTTCACTGTTCTGGTGTTTGAGATGGCCCCTTCTTCTCACCCCTCAAAGGTGCTTTGGGGTGCTTAGTGCTTCCTCTAAAAGTCTTGTTTTCAAATGTTCTGAGCCAAACTGTTTTCCTCTCCAGTCTCTGTCATGGAGTGACAATTACTGAAAAGTTCTGGTCAAAACTGTTCTGTAGAGTTGATAAACCGTGTCTGGTGTTAAAAATAGCTTGTCTGTGCTATGAAAATGGCTCAGCTTTTCTTCTAGAGGTCCTTGCTTTTAATGGAGGAGCTGAGTGGCTTGAGTGTCTCTGTACCTTTCTTTTATCATCTCTGTGAATGCTCATCAGAAGTGGCCAGGCAACACAAATTTGAAAAACAGAAACTTTCACATGTATGGACTTGAGCTGTCCAGTTTAATCTCTGAAAACTGTACACATTGTAATCAAGCTGGCCTGGACCAAGTGTGACTTTGGACTTCAGTTGCAGGCTCATACTTAAGGAGCCTTCATGTGGCCCAAGTGCTTTGAGCTGAGAGCAAGGAGTCCCCTCCCCTGCTGCCCTTCTAATATGTGGAAGGGCCCCAGAGGCAAAGAGATGATGCAAAAGGTGCCTCTGGCTTTTTTAGGCCCCTCTTGTCCCTTCCCTCTAATAACTTTCTTCCATCCTTGTTTAGGGACATTGCACATCTGTGACACCACAGGGTCTATTTGTGTCTGGATGCAGGTGTGTTTTGAGATTGTCTTTTAACTATGTGGACTGCTGTTCTTCTCTTCTGCAGGGCCACTTCCTTGTGCAATGCGCAGTAGATCTTGCCCTTGCAGAGCAATCAGTTAATTAGTATTCTGCTCTTTTGTGTGGCCACTGCTCCCAGCTCTCTATGTGGCAGTCAGGCTTGCTCTGGACTGCAAATGAATATCTTGGGGTTTCTGGTGGCACTCAGCATTTGTATTTATCAAGTGTTTTGATCAGCAGGAAGTTATTTTCATAATGTCCCAAGGAAAAAAAAAAGATGTAGGTCTTGCCTGCAAGAGAAGCATCCTTCACTTGGGAATGTCCTGTTTGAGATCTCTGCAATTAGGTTCTCCTATCTGCAGGTTACTTAGTGCTATGTATTTTGTATATTTGGAGCATGTGTCTCTCATCTCTCTTCTCGGGATGAGACTGTTCAGGTGGCTACTGTATCTTTTTTTAAAGATTAGTCTTCCATTGCATGGCTTCCTCCTCCCACAGCTGGTGAGCTGGGCCCTGAGGACTGTCATCACTCTGGTGAGAATCCTGGCAGAAAGCAGGACCTGACTGCGCTAATACTCTGTGCAGATGAGCAGGGCAAGCTGAGATAGCATGGTTAACCCCACTCTTTCCCTGATAGTCTGTGCTCGACTTCACAACCTCTCTGTTCTTGGGGAGGTTTTTGGGACTTGCAAAAAACGTATTTTTCTTTTATGGAACGTATCTTGGAAGGATTTATGTCTTTGCAACAACGCCTGGCAGTAGGACAGGGTTTTTCTTGACTTAATTACTTAAAATACAACCACTTTGAGCAATAGAAGCTTGAGTGTGTTAATACTGGAAAACACTGAAAATTGCAAGAGCCATGTGCCTGAAGGAGACCACGTCCTGGAGAGAATAATTGCCTGACCATGTATGTGTCTGTGCTTTAGCAAAAGAGGCATCAGCAAATCCTCAGCCTCTTCATAGCTGTGCCTCTCTTCGCTTGCCATTCAGAGCACAATGGACTCTTAAACGTGTGCAGTAGAGGGTCAAATGCTGAGAAGTGTCCTTGTGCCGGAGGGAAGGCAGTGTCCTGCCAAGAGTGTGGGAGTCTGTGGCTGTCCCTGCCACTGCATGCTGCCTGGTGTTCGTGCAGGGGCAGCCCGCACCCCGGGTGGCACCTCTGGGGCTCCAGTTCTGGGCAGCCTCTATTTAGATGTTAGGAGAAGCACCCCCTGGAGGCTGCTCATCTCTCTGGAACTGGGCTTGGGTTCAGCCCTTCCCAACCTGAACAGCTCCTGTGTGCCCCTGGATTGTGTTTTCAGTGTGCTTGGCTGCGGAAGCGAAAGCCCGGAGGTGAGCTGTTTAGGCAGAGATGAAGGCTTCTTTGGGATAATGAAGGATTGTCCACTGAGTGTGAGTTAGCTGTAGGCACTTCTAAAAGCCCTGGGGTTAATCTCTAGAAATTGAGTTTACTTATGAAGCAGGCAGCTTGGGAGATAATGTCAAGAGACATAATAAACTTTTCCATTGTGTTTCCAACCACAGTACCCTCACTTCTTGAAGAGAGAAGGCAACAAGCTTCAGATCATGCTGCAACGGCGGAAGCGGTACAAGAACCGAACGATTTTAGGCTACAAGACTCTGGCTGTGGGGTCTATCAACATGGCTGAGGTAAGCAGCGTTTGACACGTCCACCTTTGTAAAGAGAGATCATGTTCCCTTCTCTTTAAACCTGGTGTTGTCACTTTCCTCCTTGAGGATCTGGCAGGATTTCATATTGCTGTGTTAATAACTGTAATCAGAATTCACAGGGCAATATTTTAAACAGGTTTTACTACTGAGTAATAATATTGGACATTTTCTGGGTAGTATCTTGAGATCTAAAGCTTTCACAAGGCTAGCTTATTACCTTGTGAGGGTTTTGTTGTTGTATGGTTTTTTTAGAATTAGGGGGTCCAGATCATATGTGCAGAACAAGACAGATAGGGTCACTCAGGCAAGACTTCCAACCCTAAGAAATGCTAAAGTTAAAGCAAGGTTTGCTGTGCTTCTCTGTTCCACTGTATGAGAGTTCAGGATCAAGTAGTTTCTCTCATTTTGCTTGAAACACCCTTTGCAATTCTTATTTCATGGCTGTTGGTAATTTAGGTGGAGTTCTGTTCATGAGAGGTAAATGATAAAATTTTTAGACTTACATCTGAAAATTAATGCTGGAATCAAGTATGGATAAATTATTCACTAAGGCTTTCTGAATGGCTTAGCTCCATGCTTCCATTATTTCATGCCCTGTTTAATCTCTACTGTTTCTGAGTATTTAGAGATGGGCTTAGCAGTAGCAAGTTCAGCTTAACACCAATTTTTTTCATCAGCCTGCATTCTATCAACAAATCATTTCCATCCAAAATAAGCTAGTGTTATGCTGTGGTGAGTTATTACCATATTAAATAATTCATTATAAAGACCACTCCTTGTGTGTGAGTTCAGATTCCCTTAGACTTGTGGTAAATGGTGAACTCCCCATTTGAATTGGCCAAATCCTGATTTGTGGTGTTGTAGCTAATATTTATTCTGTACTGTGTTTGATTTGTTTAAGAACTAGAAATTAAATACTGCTGTAAGGCAGAAAACATGTGGGAACATTAATTAGACCCATCAGTGAACTTCTAAGTGTTGGGCATTTGCTGCTGCAGCGTGTGGTTTTTCTTATGTCTTTCTGTAATGTCAGCTGACTGAGGTTAGAAGGTCAAAATTTTTCAAAGGTTCACTGTGGTAGGAAATAGTTGCTCTCCAGCTCATCTGGAATATTTCTGAAATTGAAGACTTCAGGAAAACAAATTTTACAAGCCCCCACTTTATAGTATAATGACCCCTAAAGAGCACTGACACATTTCTTAGAATTTAAAAAAAAAAAAAATAAATTCTCTTAGCTATTGAAACAAAGGAATGAATTGGAGCTATAACTCTGAGCAGAGTTTAAGAGCAGAGGGGCATATGTTCCTCATCAGCTCAGGTCTTTTTAAAGCCACGTGAGGAGCTGACAAAGCAGCCTGGTGTTTGTTAGAAAGCTGAGGTGCGGGTGTGGAGAAGCGCTTTCTGACTCCGGTGGGGCAAGAGAAGAACCTAAGTCTCAGGTTCTGGGGAGAGCCCTGTGAGCTGCAAGTGGCAAAGGAAGGAGAAACCCACACTGAGATGTCCCTCTGCCTCCACCATTGTCTTGTTTTTGGTGACCCACTGCTTCATTATCCTGGGGTAGGCAGTTCCTCTGAGATTCAGGTGTCAGCTCTCTGGAGCAGGGATTTTTGCTTTAGGAAGCACTTTGCATGTGTATCTCACCAATAATTTTTGCCTTTACTGATTCTTCTGTTGGGCTTTAACACAAAATTAAGTTCCTTAATTAGATGTTCAGAAGGTTGGTAACGATAATTCAAATCAGTACTGTGCCATGAAAGCAAATACATAGTAATGAGGTAGTCAAGTATTGTGCTTCAAGGATGAGCTAATCAACTGTCAAGATCAGAACACTTTTTCTTTCCTTCCATCACTGGTCAAATAAAATCTCAACTAGCATTGTGTATTGCCTGCCAGCAGCTCCTGCAGTTGCACAGTGTTGGCTTGCTTCTGCACTTGGAAATGTGGAGTAATTCTATTAACATAAATAACTCTTGTAGTGTGCAAATGACACAAGTTTAAATACATTTAAATGCAGATTTGTACTACTTAATTTCTGTCCCAGGTCATGCAGCACCCAACAGAAGGTGGCCAGGTTCTGAGCCTTTTCAGCAACATCAAAGAGGCTGCAGTGAAGGTAGCAGAAATCTGGATCTTCTCCTTGTCAAGTCAGCCAATTGACCATGAAGACAGCACTATGCAGGCCAGCCAGAAAATCAAGTCTACAGGTAAGAGTACAACCACATGCTCTGAGGACTGATGTCTTCCTGAACTAGCTGGAGTTAAACCCCACCTGGGCTTAGGTGCTTCCTGGGACAAATGAGGACTGGTTTGCATAAGTTGCTGTGTCTATAACTGATTAATGCAAAGAAAGCCCACTTTGCAAATCTGTTGCTCTGTAAGCAGGGAGTGTGACAGGAGTGGGGGATTGAATTGTCAAAGCTTCTCCTGCATATCACACCAGGCCTGAGCCACCCATCAAGGGTTAGCTGTGCTCTCACCAGTGCTCTTCTAGCGTTACCGGTGGGTGTGTTGAGAACCTGTAGCTTCTTACCTGGCTGACAGTGTTGTACTCAGGAGAGTCACATTTAAGGTACTCTTCCAAATTCTTTTTCCTTTGAGTATTCTACAATAAATCTTATTCACTTAGATGAGACCTGCAAACCTGCAACATGTTTTGCTGTGGGCTATGGCCTGGTTTAATGAGTGTAAATCCATGGTGTTGTGCACCGTATAGGGAAGTCATTGGGTTTCTACTCGTGCTACTCATGACAGTCTTTTTATGTGGTACCAGCCTTCTGCTTGCTGCTAGAAGAGTGACCTCTTGAAGGTAGCATACACAGGTGCTTGTGTGTTGTTGCCTGTGGCCAGGCAGCTCACCTGAAATATCATTTCAATAAAGGATTTAGACTCTCCTGGCATGTCTTACTTGCTCCTTTAAGCCAGTTATGCCCATATTAGGGGAAAAAGTAATCTCCTTTGTGGAAACTTCTTTACTTGCTGCTGTCTAACAGGTGGTTCCTTCCAGGGTGAAACGGGGTGGTGTTTCAAGGAGCCTTATCTGTGTGCTGGTCCTTCCTTCCTATTAGATGTGTTTCTCCTTGTTTCTTACCTCCAGGTGGTTTCCATCTCACTAGTTCTAGCACAGATAGAAGATAAACTAGCAGGCATCTCCTCGTGTGTCTCCTTTCTTGATTTGTGACTGTTAGTTGGCTTTCTCTGCTCCTGAGATGAGACTGTCCCCTCACCTTAAAGGAGTTTGACAGGATCTCTCCCCTCTTTCCTTCCCTTTCAGACAACTATTCCGAGGAGGAGTACGAGAGCTTCTCTTCTGAGCAGGAGGCCAGTGATGATGCCGTACAGGGCCAGGTACTGTTTAGGGTATGGCTTCTCCCTGTGAGAGCTTCAGTAGAGCATGTACACTCTCAGCTCATGCTTGAAACTAAAAGCCTATTTCTTTAGCTAAACCATGACAGTGCGAGACTGTCACCAAGTGTTTAGCTGCAGTGGCAGAAGGCCCGCACAGTAACCCACTTCTTCCACCAAGCTGTGATTTCTCTGTTCACGTGTTTGGACTTCAGCTCCCTTTAAACACTGAAACATTAGCATCCTTGTGTGTTTCTCTGCTTAATGGTCAATGCATCAGCTGATTGCTTCTGTAATGCTGACGGGATTCAAAGAGCTCAACTAGATCCCCAGCTGTAATTAAAGGGCCAGTGGGGTCTGAGTCAGTCTTTAGTTTTTAATACCTTCTGCAAAATAGGTCGTTAAGGAGAACCCCCTGGCTAGACGTGAGATGCTTTCGAGTTTGGGTCTTATTTGCCTTCAGACTCTGGCATCACCTGCCTTCCACCTCTTGGAGGGTACTGAGAAAGGAACCCACCAAAATGTGGGGCTGTGACTATCCTTGTTCCTTGAATGTAGAACTAGGGCTGTTTTGCTTCTCCAAGTTGTTATTCCTGGCTCTCTGCAGACCTGTTTCACTTCCTTTTCCCTCTGCCATCATAACTGCAATTAAGGCAAATGCTGAAAGCTGGAAGACAGAGCAGCAGGTTCATCTTCATAGAGGGAACATTTTTAGCACTTAAATGCTCATGTGTCCCCAAATCACAAAGGTAACACAGGAATCCTCTTTCTGTTCAGGATTTGGATGATGATGAATACGAGCTGGGGAAGCCCAAGAAGCAGCGGAGATCGATAGTAAGAACGACGTCCATAACCAGGGTCGGTGGAAATTAGTTTTACTAACACTGATGGGGTTTGGCCAGGATGCGAAGTGCACGTGGCTTATGGGAGCAGCAGACATGCTGGCCCAGCAGAGCGCTTAGGGGCATGGTTGCAGCATGTGAAGAGCTAGTAAAAGCAGCCAGTTTAGGGAGTGGGGCTGTCCATGGTGTGTGCATGTGCTGTCTTGAGTGTCCTTTGGCTGTAAGGTTAAGGAGATCCAAAAATCATGTAAGTGTATGAAATTCCACCCCCATGAAGAAGCCAGTGCAGGATCCATGCTCATGTAAGTCCTGAAAGTAGCTTTAAGTGAAGGGAAGCTCTTCTGTTTGTGCTCTGCATGGGAGAGGCCAGTGGGAAGGTTTCAAAATCAAGTTAAGTAGCTCAGTCAAGGTCTGTAGCTTGACAGATAAACCTAAGGTGGTGCAAGTGGTGCTGAGGCAGAAGAAGTAGCTGGATATTGAAAGTTTTGGCAAGTTGCATGCAGCTATCCACTGTCTCACAGCAAGCATGCATATGCCTGCAAAGCTACACTTCTGTGTGGTACTGTAACTTGTGCTTTACCATACCATAATTCAGCTTTCTGCTTACAGAAGTGTTTATGCGTGTTTGTGATGACAATAACTCAAAATCGCTAGGATGGGCTAGGCCTCTTTTTGGACTTGGGAGTAAGTTTGGAGGTCATTGTACCCCCTGTGAGGCTATTTATGAAATCCGTGTTTCGATAAGGTCTGAAGTAAACCCTATTTTGACCTGAATCTGACACTAAAAAGATCCTTACTATGAGACCAGGAGCATGCTAGTTCATATCCTTGCTGTCCTTGGTATTGTTTTCAAGAGTCAGTGACCAGCCAGGACAAAATACACTACTTGGTTATTAAGCAAGCAACTTCCTCATAATAAGAATAATGTCTTTTTAGCCCTGACCTCTGAATTGATACTGAATCTCCAGTGTGTGGGGCTGGCACAAAACTGGATTTGGTGCTACCAGTTAAGTTAACATCAGCCCAGCTCCACACCAGGCCTTCCGCCTGCCAACTGTCAACCATTCAGGCCTGCAAACAGGTCTTGCTGTGTCACCTTAGCTACTGCATGCTGTGTGTTCTCCCTCCACAGACTGCCATGCTGGTCCAAGGTGGTCTGCGTGATGGACAGTTTAGCTTGACATCCTGAGCCAGAGGGCAACTCTCACTGTTATGAGAGCATCTCGACCTCACAAGTGCCTTGGGGACAGAAATAGGGCAGTCTTTGGAGAGTCTTGTTTGAGGTCTGGTAGATTTATTTCACCTAAACTTCAGTGGTCTAGAAGGTGGTTGCAGCTTGCAGAATTTGAGTTCAGAGGTAAAGGGCTAGGTTTGGAGACGTGGGGCAGTATGAAGTGTCTCGGGCCAGAGTGGGAGCAGGCAGCTGGACTTGCAAGAAGAGCTCACGTGAGATACAGGAGAGCCAGCAAATGAGCAACTTTCTTTGCCTAAGAGTGGCCTGGTGCCAGCCATTTTCTCCTCCCTTTCCTTCTGAAACAGGGATGCCACCTCAAATGCTCTGTGCCAGCAATCATGCCCAGGCCCTTCTCATGTTCCCTTTCTTAAGAGTGTGCATATTAGGTTTGTCAGTGACAGACAGAGAAAGGCTGGGCAGCTCGTGGCAAATCTTAGCTGTTTGGTCCTGCAAGAGAGAGAGCTCTTGGGGGCAAATAAACACAAAGGAACTGCAGCAGTTTGGTTTGTGCATGCTGTGTCTGGAATCTGGGGGAATCAGACTCAGAAAGCATTTTTCTGATAGGCAGATGCTAAGGACAAGCCCCACAACTTTTCTACAGTGCTGCAAGTCTAATAAATGAGCCTGCCAGGATGAACTGCAAGCTCCTGGAAAAAACAGTGCTTTGTTGGTAGAAAACACATTTATACTTAGGGTCAGTGGGTAGATGCCTGTGTTGGCTCACCCTTGTTAAGAAAAGTTGACTGTCAAATGTTTGGCAGAAATTAAAAAAAAAACAACAAAAAACCAAACAGGTACAGGAGATGATCTGGCAGATAAAATAATTAATTAAAATATTTATCCACTGTGTGTCCAACCAAGAGTGGTGTACCATCTGTCAGGGCCAGAAGATTTATAGTGCTTGCTGGAGTGGGACCTAGTTTGTTGTAATGCAGGAAAGAAAGTATCATAGGTGTGGAAAAGCTGATTTCAACATAAGAACAGCAGAGACTTGGTTTGTGGTGCCAGGAGTTGTTTGATATGAAGCAGTAGCTAGAGCACCAGTGTCAGATGTGTCTGGGCTTCTTGCAGACTGGGAGAAAACAGTTCACTTAACACTTTACTTACATAAAAGTGTCTTTGACTTGCAGCAACAAAACTTCAAACAGAAGGTTGTGGCATTGCTGAAGAGGTTTAAAGTGTCTGATGAGGTAAGTAATTCATTCTGTAAGCCTTACTGTCTTGTGTGTTGCCCTCTGCTTGGTGCATCTTGCTGTAGTCTTCAGGAACACACTCCTGTTTCCCCCTAGTTCTCTTCATCTTGTTTTCAAGTCTGCAGTGGATGTGACCTTTCCTTGAACCTTGGCCTTGCATGGAGGCTTGAGGGCCAGCTTTAAAAATGTCGTCAAAAATTCTCTAGATCGAGTTCTATCAAAAGCAGATTTTGGCAACCACTTGTGTACCTGTTAGTTTTGCAGACTGCTTTGAAATTATCTTTGACCCTTTCAAAGGCAAGTAGTCTCCGTTGTGTATTGCTTGTGAGGTTAAATCCAAGCCTGTTTGATCATCTTACTGGAACAGCCAGGCAAGACATGAAAAACATGGATAGGGAACACAAATCCATGGGAGAGTCAGCTGTCTGGTCAGAGCTGAAAAAGAAAGAGATCCAGAACCCGAGAAACCTGTGTAATGTTAAGGATCTAATATAAAAACACTTAACATCTCAATCGGCTGTGTGGTTGTGTGCTGATTTTGTGGCTTGTGGGAAAGAGTGAGTAACTCCTCATGCTTCCTTAGACTTCCAAAAAGTCCTGTTAGCTTTGCTGTTCTTCCCAAGTTAGCTCAGCATAGTCAGCACCCATAGCTGAGGTCTCGGCCAGCTGAGCTGCTGCTTTTCTGGAGCTGCCATTCAGAAAGCAAGCTCTGAACTGTGCACAGCTGCCTGCTTACTCTGGTGTATATGTGAAGCACATGGAAGTTTTGTGTGAGATATCTGTTCTCTTTGGCTTTGTGTGTGGGTGGCAGCTGAACCTTGTCCAGGTTTCAGGCACCTCCTGTGGACATTTTTATCATTTCTACCTGTTTGGGTATCAAATCGGGTGTCATGGCAACTTTTTCAGTAAAACCCAAGACAGGTTACACTGTTGGAAGTACTGCATTTCTGTCTTAAGAAAACTGGGACTCCATCAGGGGCTTTTTTAAAGCTTTGTTTATAGAACGGGGTTGAATAACGGACATAATCTATGGTTAATAGCTTGTTTGTGGATGCTTAGTCCAATAGGTAACTCCTGCTTAACCAGACACTGACAAGCTTGACCCAAAACAAGCACTTCTCATACTTATTGTTTCCATTGGATATAGTATCCTTGCACTAAGAACAGAATCATACTCCCAAGACTCATGTACTGCAGTCCTGGGGGGACCTCAGGTGACATGGAATCAGTCTGGCTCCTAGCAGAGTCAGTGATGCCTGCTTTTGTCCTGCGTGTAGGTTCTGGATTCAGAGCAGGACCCAGCGGAGCACGTTCCAGAGGTGGAAGAGGACTTGGACCTTTTGTATGACACACTGGATATAGAGAACCCCAGTGACAGCGGGCCAGAAATGGAGGATGATGACAGCGTCTTGAGCACTCCGAAGCCAAAGTTAAAGTAAGTGGGGGATGGCTGATGCTGGGCCAGAGAGAGACCCTGTACAGTGTCAGCACGGATTAGATGTTGTTTCTATTCTCCCCCCCGCCATCCTGTTTTTTTCCCCGGCTCTTCACCTGATGTCAGAGCCCAAGTGTGTGTTGTTACAATGTGAATGACTGCTTGTGAGCNGGGGGGGGGAGTCTAACTTCCCTCAGTCTCATTTCTTCCTTGTTCCCTTTGCAGATGTTCTGCCTGCCCTGCCACCACAGGGGTAGGAATTGCTGACAGGCAGGCAGTAGAATTAAACCATGCACAGGTGTTTTGAAGAGGTGGTAGAAACAGCTAGGAAATCTGTGCTAAGGCAGAAGGAGATGTGATTGGAAGCTGCAGAAGTAGAGGCAGGGATGGACAAGGCAGATTGTGTCTTTCTGGAAAAGCTGATAAGATGCTGTGTGGAAAGAGAGTCTTTGCAGGGATTAAGGAAGTGGAACTGTGGGAAACAAAGGAGTTCCTCAGGGCCCAAGGGGACTGACTACAGCACACGTAGATACACATAAACCTGTTCTGAGCTGGCTTTTGTGGGCACTGATGTATGGGCAATCACAGCACTGTGGAGCTGAGCCAGGGATCACTGGCTCAGGGTCTCGAGCAGATGCAGAACCCTGAGCTAACAGAGCTGTCACGTCCCTGCCGAATAAAGACTGAAAACGTGAGACTGTTCGAGCTTCACTCATGCTTCTGACTGACGTGTGGTTGTATGCTCAGGCCTTCAGTGTTGTGATGGCTCTGAAACAAGCAAAGCCTACCACTGTAGTCGGTCAGTACAGTATCTGTTAAATGCCAGCTAATTACCAGGTGTCATAATATCCTAATTAATGTAGAATAACCTAGTTGGGCTAAGAATAGATTCTGAGTCTGGAGTGACTTGTTCCCTATCAGTGAGCCAGAAGATGTCAGGGATAGACTGGGGCAGCAGTGGTAAGTGATGGGGCTGGTGGCTTATAAATGCGTTTGGAGCTTGACCCAATATATTGGCAGTTGGTAGGCCCTACCTTGAAGGATTTGAAAGTAGATGTGTTGTGGTAAGCAGCTGCTTTGAAACAAGCCAAAATACTGTACTGTGCACACTGAGAGTTCATGTCCTGTTCCTTGGAGCTGAGGACCTAACTGTTCTGGGATATGTGATTGCTGGAATATTGCTGGAGTAAGAACTTACTGTGTCTGATCCTGGGGAGGCACTTTGTAGTTTGCTGTGTCCAGTTCTCGTGTTCGTATCTTGAAAGGGTTATGATAAATGCTGATGCTTGTAGGCAGGTTTTTCCTGCAACAAAATAAATTAGTTCCTTAAACTGTAATTGAGTCTTGTATCCTGGTGTGATGAGCTGCCTTTTTACATGGAAGCGTAATCTGATTGTATGTGCTACCTTATCTTATTGAGCAAATGTGTAATTGGATCCTAGGGCTGGCAGACAAATCCAGATGCAAACTAGAAATAAAATGCATACTGGCACCAAGAGTCACTTACCCACAGGAGCAGAGTATCAGTGGAGGGCAGAAACTCTACTTGCTGTATTTCAGTCGAGAGCTAGACCCTGTCCAGAACGGCATGTAGTTCAATCAGCATTTGTAAGCTGAAACAAGAATTGCAGTATGAAAGTTTGCACCTGATGCCTGGGGTAGTGAGAACACAACGGCTCGTGTGGGGTGAATGTGTGTTCTGTTCTGCTGTGGGAAAGTGCTGGACCCACATGCCCACCCTTGATTTTATGGAAGCAAGAGCTCCTGTTTGGTGTGATGTGTGAAAGCATGCAAGCATTCCTAGTAAGAGCTGTATAAATATGGTCTGCTGTGTGACAGGTGAACACGTTAGATCCCTTAGATGGGGGTCAGTCAGTCAGTGTCAGGGCTAGTCAGGGCTCCCTGGACTTTCTGGCTTCTCTTGCTGTCCTGGAGACCTCCCCCTCCTTTCAAAAGTAGCCTATAAATTTTACTGGAATTATCAGGGAGCAGTAAGACACCCTGGGAACAGTCATGTTACTTTGCTGTGAATGTGGTGGACTTTCTGTGTTAGTGTTTTTGATAATAAGAAAGAGTTTCTGCTTTCCTTATTCAGACCTTATTTTGAAGGACTGTCACACTCCAGCTCTCAGACAGAAATTGGTAGCATCCACAGCATCAGGAGCCAGAGAGAGCCATCAAGTCCTGTAAGTCATGTTTCAAGAAGGTTATCTATCTGCAGGTCATGTAGTAGACCTGCACTGTATCTATTTGCATGTGTAAATTAAAGCACCCTCTTTGACCTCCTCCAAAGGCTTGGATGCAGAGATATGAATTTTCTGCTAAGAAAACTTGCTTGTTGGTTTTGGGGTGTTTTTTTGGGGGGTGGGGGGTCTGTTTGGGTTTTTTTTGTTTGTTGGTGTTGGTGGGTTTTTTTTAAAGCAAATACTGTATTAACTCAAGGGAACACCTTCAGGTTATATATTGAATACTTGCTAATGGTATGAATAGCTCCAGATTCCCTGTACTTGAAATGACTGCCAGGATGGGAGATGTTGCCTGGGAGTTTCAGGGACTCCTCGGCGTTGTTTGGAAGAAGCTTTACCTTAGTATTGTTGGGATACTTTTCATGATGGCTGGGAGCAAACACTGAGGGGCAGCTCACCCCCTTTTCCATCCCCTCATGGATAGGCATATTAGGCACCTAGAATTTCAGCCCTATTCCAGGGCACTTCCTTGCCTCTACTGTGTATTGTGCAACAGCTACTGCTTTGCCACAGCCCACACTAATGCGTTCAGTCCTGCTGTGACCAGGAAGCACTCCTGGTTATTGTGCAGAGCTGCACAATATTTAAACAGCGAAGCGTGCCTTTTGAACAGCCGGATCCAGAGAGTGTGGCTGAAAACTGTGCTGGTGCCATACCTCCTGATGATTTTTCTCCTCTCAAGCAGGTAGAAGTGCCTGAAAAGACAAAGAGTCTTGGAACCAAACATGCAGGCGACAGTATTTCTGACACTGTCTCTTATGTAAGTTGAAAACACACTTGTTAACATTCCTCCTGGCAGTTTGGGTGTCAACTGTGGACTCCATTCTGCGGCATGTGTCTGACCGTCCATATAGTTGCACGTGCACCACAACTTAGATAGGTAACATTAGCTGCAGTGAAGATAATGCTGAGCTCTCCTCCTGACCTTAGTTGTTGGAGGTTCTTGTCTTTCAGACTTCTGAAACTGAAATGCTTTACGTGGCCTTCTGTTTAAACAGCCTTTCTCTTGGTTTGAGGAAGGCTGGCCCTAAGTATGCTACTGAGCATGTGTATCATCCTGAAAAATATTCTCAGGGCTGTTCCATTTTATCAGACAGAAGTATTAATTCAAGCTGAATTGGCAGAAATCAAGCTGATCCTGGGGTAAAAATCCCAAAGCTCAAGTTGCTCTGCTGGGGTCATGCAGTTTGTAACACTTCTCTTATGTCTTTCTCTGCTAGTTCATTTGGGTAAACTGAATTAATCTGCATTGCATGAGGAAGCGTGTCCCTGGCTTTTTGCTGGGAGAGTGCCTATTCCAAATAGTGTATCTGAGTGTACCTTTCCTACCTCCAGCTCCCTCGTGAGGCAGAGCTGGGAATTGGTAGCCCCAGATAGCCAGTATTGGCTTCTCCCTTTTGACAGTGAGTAGCATGTCTGGAAAAGGCAGTCTGAATGTGCCTCAGCCAGAGCTAAGCTGGGGTGCCTCCTTGCCAGCCCGTGTGGTAGTGAGACAGAGGGGAGGGTTTGTTTCCAATGACTCAATTCCCTGTGTTTTTTGCAGGAGTCTAACCAGCAAGCCGAGGTCCAGGAAGCTGAACTTCCCACACCTGATGTGTTTGTTGAGAAGCTCCCACCCAGCGGGAAGATCACCAAGACAGAGTCCCTCATTATCCCGTCCACCAGGTAGAGTGGTGAAACAGCATTGCACCTGCTGCAGGGCTGCTCGGGAAGTCATGGACAGCTTGCTAGCATTTGTTCAGGATGGCCTTAAGCCACTGACTGCAAGGAGAACCTGCTTGTGTTCAGGCACTTAAGGGGTGGGTAATGAGCACTTGATAAATGAATGCTCGGAACCCTGAAGGGCAGCATTGCTCTGAGGTTGCTCCTGTCTCCTGTGTTGTACCTGCTCCATGTCCAAGGAAGTTTTTATAAAACTCTAGAGCTGCTTACTCAAAGGTAGTGTTGCTAAGTCAACATCAGATGCAGATTTTGGCCTTAAAAGTGGTTGCCAAGACTAACTTATATTAAGTTTAAGAAGTTAAAACTTCCCAAATAGGGTAGTGAATGTGGGCATCAGCAACCCTAACATACAGTTTCTCTGGTCATTTGCAAGCAAATAGATGCTCTTTTGAAGAGGTAGTTCAGTGCTCCTTTTGGGTGCGTGACTGCAGTTTGCATGGCTGGATCCTATTAAGCTGGTAGTGGTGTGGGTCTTAGCATGGGCTGTGGAAGTGTGCCTGGGACTCCTGGGAACACGCTCTGTAGTTGAACCATGTGCTCTGCACTATCAGAAGGAGAATTAGCAGGTCTCAAGCTAGCTCAGATCTACGTGCACAAATCCCCAGCGCTTCCACTCACGTTGTTGAGGTTGCCAGACTGGGTGATCTGGGATTTGGGGGATGTATCTCACTTAGATATGAGCCAGCTCTGGAATGCAAGCACATGTCTCTAGCAGGTCTGAAGGGAAGCAGACGGGACGTCGGGGAAGGAGCACATCTCTGAAGGAGAGGCAGCCAGTGAGGCCACAGAATGAGAGAGCAAACAGTCTGGACAACGAACGCTCTCCAGACACCCGGCACCATTTACAGGTGTGAAAGTATTGCTGTCTCTCCAGCCACTCATAGTTTTTAACTCTTCTCCAACTGTCTCCTGTGGTCCCTTTCCTTCTGGTCCAAGTGCCATACCTGCTGGAAAGGAACTGAGCCCTGCGGCTTTAGGAAAGAGGGAATTTGTCTTGGCTGATACTCTCTCTTCCATTCAGTCTGCTGGGTTTTGCCAGCTTGTTGCTTTGTCAGCCCGCCATAAACTGAAAACACTGGAACAGATTGTTATAATGAGAAATGAATAGGGATGTGTTGAGGAATTACTCCTTTGAAATAAGGCAAATTACTAGGGATTGCAAAAGGGGACTGACTTGTGCAGAGCATATGCGCCATGCTTTTCTTAGCTGCGGGACTCCCTCCTTGTGGGAATACCTCCTTGAAGGAGGTTGTTCCTGGCTTCTCTGAATCCAAAATTTGCTGGGCTACTGTTAGTTGGTAGAAAGTGATATAAGTAAAGGAGTAATGGCCAAAAAAACCAAGGTGGCTAATAGAGGTGACTGCAGAATACTACAATATTGAAGAAGCTGATAAGTGTCAGTCTCAGCAGCCAGCGCAGTTGCTAGCATGCTGTTGTTGATGGGGTGACCAAGCACTGTCCAGCCATGCACAGCCACCTCTCATACGTTGCAAGAGCTGGAGCTGGTGGCTTGAAGATTAGAGCCGACATCTTCTACTGTTCTCTTCTCTGTGTCTTTATTTCCAGATCCCCAGGAAAACCGTGTATGACCAACTAAATCACATCCTGGTTTCCGATGACCAGCTGCCGGAAAACATTATTCTTGTCAATACTTCTGACTGGCAAGGCCAGGTAAAGGCAGGAGACGTTACCTGAAGCACAGTTCTCCTTCACTGTTCCTCCTCAGGAATGGAGAGGCCTTGAGCTCTACCACTAACCAAGTAGGTTCTGCTGCTTGGTTGGAAGAGCAGTGGTAGTGTGTGGGGGCTGGCAGCATACTTAGTGTTCAGTGCCTACAGATAGGATTTCGTTTGACCAGGAGATGCTGTGGATCTTGTAAAGCTTTGCCACCTGAGTCTTTCTACAGAAATTTTTTTCTCTTCTATGAAATGCCATTCTTTCTGGTTAGCAGCACACTGGGAATGGCTAGACCCTTGTACTTAAGAGCCTACTTCTCAACTGTGGTAGACTGGGACAAAGGAAGCAGGGAGGACTGACCTGTGGTTTAGGCTGAGATTTCTAGGCACAGGTGGTGAACACAGGAGAAAATATTCGAGGTCAGCTCTGTTGTCTTGCCCACACGCTTGTGATCCCTGACTGCAGGTATGTCATCCCATCTTTTCTGAGTGAGTGATAGTTGTGTTAAAGAGAATCCTGAGCAGTGCTTTCTTAAGCTGGCAACATGGGGCGGTTTCTTACGGGTTTGGAAATTTTGCTCCTTTTGGAACCTTAGTCTGAGAAAGCAATAAAACGTATATGGAAGAGGACCAATGAACATGTGCTGGGTGACTGTTGGCCTGTAGAACTTGTGCCAAGCTGGTGGAGTTGCATTGTCTGGTTTGGCTTTCTGCTTCTGGAAGAACTAGGGTCTCAACACCCAAGAGAGCAAAAATACCAGCTGAGCTACTGGTTCCAGTTTCTCTATACTTGGAAGATAGAGAAACGCCTTCTAGAGATGGACAGAAAACATTGTAGGTCATCTTCCAGTAGTTTTAGCAGCTTATGCCTGCAGTATCAGAGGACATGAAGATAGATTGGCTGAGATGTATAGACTAGTGGTGCAGAATTTGGAAGCATGAGATAATTGCTGAGTGTCGTCAATATTATGTCCGAGGTGTGTGTTAACTTGTTTCCCATTAGCTGCATGGAGGGGAAGCAGTCCCTTATGAGGAATGTGTGTGTTGGTAACACCCTTCCCATTTTTTAGTGCTTGAGGGTGGGCAGAACATTCCATTTATTTAAGTCCTTTTGAAATTAGAGAGGGATGCAACTGCAGGTCCAGAAGCAGGTGAGCAGACAGCATTTGCTCTTACCCAGTGCTGTCTGCTAGGCTAATGGCCTTCTGCTGCTGCCCTGCTTTCCACAGCCATAAAAACCCTGCTGTTCCAGATTTGTCATTGCCATGTTTTGGATATAGTGTTGGTGTTTGTCAAGAAGGTGCAATGTTTCCATTTTTCTAGAGGAGGAGCTTTCCTTTGGCTGATGCACGAGGATATGAGGTATTTGGGAAATAGCCATGTTGCTTACAAGTTGGATATGGGAAGGGTGCCCACGCTTGGGTGGGAGAATACCTAGGAGGCTGGGGCAGGCAGATTTTCTTCTTGTGACAAACTGTACCAAAAAAGGGACTATAAAATGTTCTGTTCTCTCCTCAGTACCTATCAGATGTCTTGCAAAAGCATACCTTGCCAGTGGTCTGCACATGCTCCTCAGCTGATATTCAGGCAGCTTTCAGCACTATTGTCTCCAGGATACAGAGATAGTAAGTTCTCACCTTGCCTGTGTTGTTTGTTGAGTCTCAGGTCTAAAAGCCCCTCAGCTCCTGTGCCCCAGTGCCCAGGGAGTTTTCCATCCAATAGCTGAGAAATACTTCTCTTCCAATACTTCTCCCCCATATACTGTCCTGAAGTCAGAGTTATGTGGCTCCTCAGCACTCGCCAGCCCTGCAAAGTTGTTGCTCTTCTGCCATCTGTGTGGAGATACAAGTCTCCTTTCATTGACACTGATGATTTTAAAAGATTGTGCTTTGGAGGCTGCCTCATAGATCAGATCTAATAACCAGTAAAGCTTGCAAAGCTAATAGGTAGGTTTTTAAATAGTTCTTGCTCCCCCCTTCAAGTAATTCCCAGATTAATTCCTCAATTCCTCAGGGCATTCCCTAGATACCTACTGAGGGCTGTGGGTACCCAAGTGTGTTCTCTTGACACAGCAGTTAATTGCAATAGATACATCCTAACCTGCATAGTTGAGTCCAGGCCTTTAGATTATCAAAATGTGTGAAAGAAGTAGCAAGGAGACCAACTAAAATGCAACATTGTTCAGTACTTTCTTATTAATCATGTTTTAAGCTGCTGATAATCATTGTGATATTGCCTTGTGTATTGAACGAGCTCTCTTCTGCCATGGTTGTTATTAACCACTTTTTTTTTTTTTTTTTCCTTAACTTGTTCTGAAATAGCTGGTTGGAAGCACGATTATGAATATGTTTCCTCTTTTTCTGTCTAGCTGTAACTGCAATTCGCAGCCTCCAAACCCAATTAAAATTGCAGTGGCCGGAGCCCAGAATTACCTCAGTGCTGTATTGAGGCTCTTTGTAGAGCAGCTGTCTCACAAAACCCCAGACTGGCTCGGCTACATGAGATTTTTGATCATCCCTCTAGGTAAATAAGGAACAATTTTTCTTCACAGAAAGATGAACGGGTTAAATGTGATGTGTTCCCTCAGGAGAAGCCCTCCTGGAAGCTTTGGCTAGGTATATGGCTGTTAAATGAGGCAAACATCATGCTGTCATAGTATTGTGTGATGCTTGTGTTGCTGCTCTTGCATGAGTGAACTTCACCTTTACATTCTTGATGCCAAAGTCTGCTTGTAAATCTTCTGTTTGAAGCAAGGGATTGAGTACTTCCTCCCCATACAGGAAGGCTCTTATATGTCTTTTTATGATGGTATAATGAATGCATAGAATAATGTTCTAGAGGCCCTTTACCTGGCTGAAATCTTAAATTCATTGGGCAGCATGTTTCCCAAAGCAATAACTGTTCTGGCCTCCCTGAGGCTGACACAGAAAATTTTTATGGAGGCGTGGTGGTTGAAAATTTTTTAAAGGCTCTGAAACTGCTGAGAGTTTAAATTATTCAAATTACATGTATCCTTTGACCTTTCCTTTATGTGTTGTTCACCTCAGGTTTTTACCTCAGTTTTCCAGCACCTTATCTCTGCCCTTCCAGCAGCTCAACAAGCCTGCCTGGCTGGAAAGTTACCCAGCTTGGATTGCTTGTCTTGGGGCAGGGAAATAGAGTGGACTGATAATAACATTAGGGGTCTTGTTGTAGTCAGAAACATGAGGAATGTTGTAGCGGCAAGGCCTGGGAAGCCAGGCAGTCGCTGATGCTTGTCAGCAGGGGCATCTGGGCAATGTTGGTGTTGTAAGGGTGTGATGCCAGAAGCTGGTCTACTCCAAGGCTTAGCTTGTATGAACAGGGCACTTAGGTGATGTAGGCAATGGAAAACTTGAAAAGCACTTTTTCTTGGTATTTTCTGGTCTTCTAGGTTTGGGACCCCCTGATGGCAGTTGCTGTAGGATTCGGAAGCTGCTGCCCGGCACCATAAACAGTGGGCTTAGGCTGTCAATTCATTGGTGGCATTTGCAGAAGTCAAATGAAGAAGGCAGAGGAAGAGAGCTGGATCCTTCTGTAAGGAAGGCATTTAGTTTCCAAAGTGGTTGGCAGGAAGAGGAGAGAGAGCCCTTTAGAGGGTAGAAACAAAAAAATTATTTCTAGAAGGTTAAATGTGCTTTGTTTGAGAGTCTGTGTGACTGAGGACTTTGGTCCTCACATGCTGACTGTCTCCTGGCCTCAGAAGAAGAGTTTTCTGTCCTGCTGTCTTTAATGATCTGAAAATATTCTCTCTGTGAAACACAAGATTTAGCTAGCGTCTTTTGAGGTTGCGTTTAATCTTAAAACTTTCTTTGGTAATTAGAAAAAAACAACAAGGAACTTTGATAATGGAACTGCTTCAGAACTACAAATGCTTTTTAAATGTACTTTAAATACAGAAACTTCTCTAAGAGGGCCTTTCCCATAGAAGTCTGCAGTATTTCCTGATCAGATCAAGTGCTTATTTCTGGCCAGCTTTCTGGCAGTTCATTAAGGTGATTGAGGAGCAACCTCTCTCTTCTGACAATTGAAAAAGCACCAATGACAGAATGATGACCATACCATAAACGTCTTAAAAGGAAAAGACTTTCTGCTGTTAGCAGCACCTTTGAAGTAGTAGTGGAGTTTTTTCTGAGATGGCTTTACCTTCTTATTCCACAACTACATGCTGCAGTGACAGAAGAGTCAACCTACAGTGGTTTGTTAACAATGAGAAATGTTTAGTGTCTGTAAGCATCCGTTCTGGGAGATTCAGTCCTGCTTCATGCTTCTGATTCTATGGCTTGAAAGACTCCTTTGATGTCCAAACCAGCATATAAACAACTGAAAAGTGGCAAATAAAATGGAAAAAAATGTTGGGGGTTATTTTGACTGTTTGGGGGTTTTTAGCATTTTATTTAGCTTCAGTGGATAGAACTTCTTGGAAGACCTTGTATTTAGTACTTGCTTCCAACTGCATCTGCCATGTGTGATTTGTTTTCCCAGCATGTGGGAAAGCTTCTCCAGTGCATGGTGCAGAGCTATTCCATGTGCAATCTTTAAAACTCCACTGCAAAAGAAATGATAGGTCTGAAAGTAGCCATGATCAGGAGGGTCCAAGAAATAACTTAGGCCCCAGTCTCGAATGACACCGAGGGGAGCTCAGAGAGACCTTCTGCTTGAACCTTTCCTGGAAGTCTGGAAATTAGCACTGGTTTGGAGGACTGAGAAAAGACAGTGGGGTTTTTTGCCCCATGACCTTTACTGGAGGATGCTGAGTACAGTTAAGCAACTGGGGTCTTCTTGGAAGGAGTTGTCAGGTTACTGATTACCAGCTGATGACTCAACTGTTGCAGTCTCTGGAAGTGTGGCTTGATGTGAGAAGTTGGTATGCAGGAATGATAAAAATAAACTGATTAGGAGGAACTCTGAGGCCACTTCATGGCTGATTGTAGATGTACAGGACTCATGCTGAGCATGACTGAAATGTGGTGACTGGAAAGTGCAATCCTGGCACACCTTTTCTCCTGTGTTGAAAGACTGGAGAGGTAGTTGCAAGGGTGGGTTGTCTGGTATGGGGACACATGTGGCCTAAAATGAAGGTGGCAAATTTTTACCGCCTCCCAGGGCAGAGTTTGTCACTTAAAATGCCTTCCCTCTCCTGCTCAGTATAAGTATGAAGTCAGATCTCCATCCATGGCTGCAAGCTGGAGGCTGGACACACAAACTTTCTGCAAGGAGGTCTTTCCATGCTCATAGAGGAGCCATAAGGCTTAGCTAGAGCAAGCGGGTACCCGATGCATATGCCAACATTCACTGGGGACTATAATCCTTGGACTCTGACTTCTGTCTTTAATTACAGCCTATTTATTGAACTTGTAGCCCTTCTCTACTGATTAAACAAGCCTCCCTGGGTTATTTTTCCTGGTTGGGGACAATTGCCTCTTCTCTGTATTGCAAAACTGCCGTGGTGTGCGAATGATATTTGAAGGAAGGGGTCTGACTCCTCTTGGCAGAGGTGACCTGGCCACGATGCACGCCGTGCTGCCTGTGGGCAGGAAGGGCTGCTGGGAAAGCTGGTTGCAAAACTGAGAGACTGAGATGGAGAGCCGTAGGGCTTCTGTGTCTTCCAAATCATTTATTTCCTCAGCAGTTTCCAAGTCCTGTTTTCTTTGGCGTCTTAAAATTTAATTTGGCGGGGGGGAAGGGGGGTGTGTCACTGAAAGATATCAGTGATGTTGAAGCAGTCTCTCTGCTGGGAAGTCTATTTGCATGCTCTTGTAGAGATAAGCTGGACTATATTACTTGGTTGTAATTGAAGAAATTTATTTCTGGGGTGTCTAGTGTAGTTCTGATTTTGGAATTTAATTCCTTACAGGTGAAAAGCACACTTGTGTTCAGTGCTGGGAAGAACAACTGTCATGTTTTCCTTTCTTTCTTAGGCTCTCATCCAGTGGCCAAGTATCTGGGGTCTGTAGATTATAGATACAACAACTTCTTCCAAGATCTAGCCTGGAGGGATCTGTTCAACAAACTTGAAGCACAGACCACTGGTAAGACCATGTGTCTGTGTCTGGCCTGTGTGGGATGAAAGTCTTGAATGAGTAATTTTAGCAAAGGTCAAGTAAATAAAAGAGGAAGCAGACAAATGTTTTTGTTCCTCTTTTCTCCTCACCCCACCACATTCCCTTTTCAGATGCTGACCTTTGTATGTCCTCCAGATGGTGGTTTGCAAACAGTTGTTGGCTCCCAGAGGCACTAGCTGCCTCTTGAGTCACGCTGTTTTTACCTAGCTTTCAGCTTTGTTCTTTGATGTGGAGGTCTCACTACCAAGTTTAGTACATTGCTTTCTTTGGCCCTTCAGAAGCTGTCCAGCCTAAAAGATGTGGAAAACTGGAAACTCTGGGAAGATCAACTTCTGTTAGTTTTGCGTGAAAATGACCTTGACGTTTCTGAAGTCTGCTGGCAGGATCTTTCTCATTAAAAAAGAATTTTGTTCTTCACCACTGTTGTAACATGTGGGAGCTGCCCTAGGTTAGGTCCACAAGTTCCTGATCTGAGTCTGTTCTAGTCCAGGATAAAGACTTACTGTGTGTTAAAGTACTAATTTGCTTAAAATATTAATGCTTACAGTTTTTCCATCTGTTCCTTCAAGAAAGAAAGAAACAGGAGAAAGGACTTGCATCTGACATTCAGGGCTACGTGAAGGTTTGAGACTTGACTGAAGAGTGATGCTTTCATGGCAGCACGTTCCATATAGAAATTTCACTAGAAGGAAGAAGCTTTGCAGTTTTTGGAGCACCATGAGGAGTGGAGAGGTTACAGTGTGGTTCTCCTATTTTCAGAGCCTTTTCCAGCAGAAGGGAACTTGGCTGGACAAGGCCCTGGGTAGCCTGTTCTGAAGGTGAAGTTAGTCCTGCTTGGAGCAGGAGGCTGGACTAGAGATCTCCTAGTGTGCCACCTAAGTTACACTCTTCCTTGATTCTAAGCTTGTGGAAGAACAAGTGACTGGAACTTGTTTCTTTTCATTCCTTGCTGCACTTGAAAATGCAGACAAATGTCAATACAGACTTGATTTTTGTGTCTGGGTTAGGAATACTTCGTTAGCTATAGAAATCCAGCTCAAGAGTTGTATCTGTTCTTTAGTTGGTTGTATGCTGCAGCCCTTATTTATTTGCCTGCATGGTATGAGGAAAATGCAACCTCATTTTTGTGCAGTCCAGACCTTGCAGATTCTCCATTTTCATCTGTGCAGTGAGAAGAATGGCCTAAGAAGATCTGGCAAAGAATCATAGCTCTTCACAGTGCACTGTTCAAATGCAAAGAGTCTGAGTTAAAATGCCCATCAAGGTATGGAAGTGCCTGTTGAAGGTCACTTACGTTCCCTTAATATCACAGTTGAGGCTCTTTGCTTGACACCAAAGAAATATGGAAGGCATTTAGGAAATGTCTTCCTGTCAACTTGAATCAAACACTGTCTCACAGATCTGAAGCATACTTGCTGCTACACGTGTGATCTTTGTGCTCTTCCTACCGTTCCGTGGCTCTCGGTCTTTCCAGTTAACTCAGCAAGGCCATGAGTTCATTAGGAAATCAGGTAACTCAAATGCTGGTGTGAGCAGGGCAGCTTGCCAAGGCCCTGGGAGAGATGGCTAGGCACTTTCTTCAGCAGATACCTACAGTCAAGGTGCAAAAAAATCTAAAGCTGACTCTGGGCAGGTACACATTTTCAAAGAAAGGCATTTTAACAAATACAAAATAACCATACTACTTCAGTCAATGATGCTGTGTACAGATGTCTGTGTATCTAGTGTGCCTTCCTAATGTTTTTACCTTGGTGCTCTTATAGGATGTTTGCTTTTGGTCAGGCAGCTTTACAGTGCTCTGGGATCGGCTGCAGAGCTTCCTTTGGAAGATGCAGTTCAAATGCAGCTGGCTGCGTACCGTCAGCTGCTTGGCTGAGCAAATGGAGGACAGTGCTGGTGATGGTCTGAGAAGTCACTTAAATTATTTTCTCTCTTTGTTCTATTGCAGTTCCAGAAACACCTGATGTTGTCTCCAGGATAACGCAGTATATAGCAGGGGCAAACTGTGCACACCAGTTGCCCATTGCTGAAGCAATGCTGACATACAAGCAGAAAAGGTATGTTGCTAATGTAATACTGACTTTCCAGAGTGTGCATCAGGTTGAAAGCAAAGTGCTTTTCTCATCTTGTGTGCCAGCAGTCTTAAAAGCACTCCAAGTTGTAAACACCTTGGGAGCCTTATAGTAGCCTGCAGCCAGTCATGCGTCCCACTTAGATAACAGTGATTCTCAACAGTGTGGTTACTTTAAGTGCAGGGATTTCTTTGAAGATCTGAGAGGTTTGGGGAAGTGGGGACTAGGCAGGATGGGGGATGGACAGATTATACCCGTTTAGGTTCCGGAGGTCTCTTACCACAGAGACCTTAGGTGTGTAAGACTGGACTGAGGCATTCCCCCTCAAAGTATCTTCCATGAGACCTGTCCTTTTTACATCGGTGTTGAGGGAACTGAAACCCCGTTCTTTTTGGAGTGTAAATAGCAGAGCTTCTTGCAGAAGAGACAAAATCCTTGTTGATTAGCAGTTGCAGGCTACCAGGACTCCTACTGAGGAGGGCTGACATTCACCAGGTTTTATTTCAACTTCTCTTAAGGGATAAGCAGCCTGTAGGAGGGAGGATTGGGGTCTGAAAATGAAATTCAGAAGTATGTAGAGCCTCATGTGGTTGTGGTCCAGGAAGAAGAGTAACTGTCACCGAAAGGTAGAGATGCATTGTTTCTGGTGCACAGAGGAGAATAATAGACTCCAACTCACATCCCAATAATTTCTGAGAGTAGGACAAACACTCAGCCCATGTAATTTTTCTCAATTAGGGACTAGTATTCTCCTACGAGGCATGGATGATGTTAATTTACTACCCTTCCCCTCTTATATCTGATCTTTCATTTTTGGTCCATTAACATCCCTCATTGGTGACTCCTTTGCATAAGAACTGGGAGGGATTAAAGGTGTGGGTGGAGTCACTTTTTTTCCCCCTCTTTTTGGAAATGCTTATCGTATATTGCTTTTCCATTCCTGTGTCTGCTCTATGTTACTTTGCAGAAATGATTCAGTAAAATTTAGCCCATTCCTTATTCATTCCTTGAAAATATTTTCAGACTGACTAGTCCATTAAAAAGAGTACACTCATTTCATGTATTTTGTGAACTTCTGTAATGTTAACCTGATAAAGGTGAAGTTTGGAGAGCCACACAGTACTCAAAACTCTTTGCTTCAATCTTTTATTTTGTTTTTGGTGTGAAGACTTGTATTAGTTGTCACTGCGGAGTTCAGACACCCTTGGTGCAGTGTAAACCCCTTCTGATGGCTGCATTGTTCTTTTTCTGCACCCTGTGGTTGCTGGGTTCTGCACTGGTCTCCACTACCTTCTCTTCATGAGTTTCTCATGTGCCCAGAAAGGTCAAATTGGTACTTTGTTGAAAAACATCTGAAATGTACTTCAGCAACACATGTACTTAGCCCTCCCAGCAGTGTGCATGACCGCTTTACCAAGCTGGTCTGATCCATTTGGATTTTAGACCCTTTGGACTTGGTGGAGCCATGCCTGAAGCTGTTGATAGGTTTAAATCAGGCTCAAGCCCTGCAGAAGGTTACTTGGAAGAGAGGTTGCTTGAGACTTTTAGTCAGACTCATGGCATAGCCTGCGGTCTCTTCGTATCTCTGTTGTGTCTGCTTTAAAGTAACTTCTACTTTCAGCTAAGTACCCCATGAGCAAACTGGAGAGTGAGTTAGAGGAACAAGCATGGAGTGATGGGCAGTTATCTCCCCGTGTGGCTTTCTTTAGAAATGCAGCTCTGTCATTCTCAGCAACTTAGGAAGGATATTGTGAAAAACAACACAGAAATTGTGTTTCCATTAGCACTACGTAAATGAATGCATCACTTTGTTGTAAGTATAATAACATATTTATCTTTTTCTTTGGTTGCTTTCTGAAAAGGAAAAAGAGCTTTCATTTTGATTTTACTATAAGGTATCAGTTCCTTTTAGGTTCCCTATCCCATCTCCTCTTTTCCCCCATGAATTGGTCTTTTGTGCCTTGTTTAACAGTTCCTGCAGGTCTGGGATGCACAGTTTGTGCTTTAGGTTAAATTCTGCTTGCTGCTTTGAAACTATGGCATCTGCTGGCAGAACGCATTGTTGAAAATGACTGCTCTGCCTTTGGACCACACATATGGGTTCCCAGGATGTAGATTGAATGGGTATGAAGAAGTTATTGAGAGAGTAGCTTTGAGCAGTAAAACACGGAGAAGGTAGGGTTTTTTCTTCCCTTCTTCCTTGCCACCAGAGGATATGGTGTAGCTCCAAAAAGGATCAGGACTGAATGAACGCTTTTCAGTTCCCATCTGTTGGAACTGGAGTGCTGTAGGTGGCACTCAGTGGCTCAGGTTGGGGTTCAGCTGTGCAGTGTCCAAGTGCAGACCACCCAATCTTCTCCCTGTCATCAAAAACCTGAGGACTAGCCTCTTGCTGGCAGGCTATCCCAAATGTATGGAAGTTCTCTGAGCTTAAGAAAGAGGAGACCAATGTACACTAGCAGTGGAATTGTGCTCTCTGAGCTGTCTCCAAGACCCCCTTGCTCTGCAGGGTCCCCTGCTTCAAATCATATGATTACTGGACATTGTTTATTTTGTCCTCAGTTCACAAAGTTACTGCAACTCCCTGTCCCTTGAGGCCAGAGGTGAATGGCTTTTCCAAGGCCAGCTTTCAAGGCAGTGGTCTGTGTAGAAACAGCAGCACTACCTACAAATACATTGCAAGACAAATCTCCCAGTATCCTAGCATTTGCTCTGTTAAACAAGCTCTAGTGGTCCAAGGAAAGCCAAGCCAGTCTTTAGGATGTAGCTGTATGTGATGAGCTGCTTTATAACTTTATTGCCAGCTATGCCTATTTTGACTTACCTCCGCTCTCCTTCCTGTCCCCTTGTTCTGTTTGTCATGGCAAAAGGTTGGCGCATGTACTGCCTGTGATAGACTGCAGTGGTGCGAAAGCTTTGTCCCATTCTTTTGGAGCATCTGCTGACCTTACCTGAAATCAAGGGGGCTGGCAATGAGGAAGGGGTTCAGGAAGGAAATGAATTGCCATTTCAGCTCCTCTGTGTTACACTGGGTGACTGACTTTGTCCGTGAGCACTGGGAGAATTACTGGTTACTGAATTGTCAAGAAACACTGCAGTCCAGGCAACGTCTGGGGAGCTAAGACCATGGCAGCTGAGGTGGGCCTCTCGCTAGGAGGGGTGTATCATCAACATTGATGTCTCTCTGCATTGCTTTCTTGAATGAAACCCTGCGGTATTTGAGATCTGAGACTCAACAGACACTTACTTATTCCCAGTGTAGCTGGATTGCTGATCGGTTCTGTGAACCTGTGCTGGTGTCACCCACTGTAATTCAGTGTCCAGCACAGCTCCTGCCATGTGGCTTCTGAATAGCCCTTGCATGAATCTGGGGAGCACCTTGGCTGTTGGAAATAAAAGCGTTGCTTGTTTGTCAGGGTGAGGGCTGGGTCATTTCCTACCTAGTTACACATTTACCAAAAGCTCGTCACTCTTGTGTGTTGTAGAGCACTTCCCCAACGCTTGTTCCATGGAGTACAAGTGCCTTGAGTTGGAGGGTTCCTGGGCCATAGGAAGCAGGGATAACACTGTTTTCTGCCTGCTGCGTGTCTCTGAGGCTCTGCAGGGCAGTGGCTAGGCAGAGTCCAGATCATTTCTCTGAGTGCTTCTTCTAAAACACACTCTGCAGCGGTTGCTGAACACGAGCACAGCTGGTGAAGATGGACCCGGTCCCTCCTCTGGCTTGGCAGTGCCCATGTCATCAGGCTGGTTGCTGCGTGAACCTCCTTGGGCAGCTGGTGGAAATGTAACAGGAGTGTGCTTGTGCCCCTTGCCTGGCGGAGCAGTGCAGCAGAGGAGAGTCAAGGCTCAAGAAATGCTGGATGTCCTGTTGAGTATGTCTAGCCTGCTGCAGGAACACGAAGGCTGCTGGATGGGAGTTTCGTGGTGAAGCAGAGACGCGACTCATCTGATGTGTCGTGGAGACCTGGAGTTACTTTGTCGCTTTGGGTTAACCGCTGGAGACTTAGTGGAACAGGGACAGTGAGCCAGCAGGAAGCTACAGTTGCCCAGTGGGAAGGAAGAGGTGCTTCATACCAAAGATGAACCTTGGAGAGTTGCTGGTAATGCCTGGCCTGAAATGGCTTAGAGGCCTGCTAATCCTTTGGTGATAAAAGTCCCCTCTTTCCTGTTGCCCCCCTGCAGGACTTGCCTGGAATAAAGGTAGTACCTGAGACCTTCCAGCTAGGAAATCACAGGTGTTTGGCTTCATTTGAATCTGTTTTGGGTTGCTTAAATTTTAAATGAAATCTTACTAAAAGGCTAATAACTGGCATAACTGCTCCAGGTGATTATATTCAGTCCCCCCTACTGTAATATCTGAGTGCTTTGCAGCTTAGTTTGTACTTTGCCCCAGAAGGGAGATTATTCCTTCCCTTTGCCAGGTGGGTGACTCCTGGTGATGTGATGGCTTCTTTCTAAGACTCCTAAAACACATAAATCTGGCTATATGTCTTTGTTCAATCTGAATTAATTTCTTGAGCTAGGGAGGGAGTCTGCAAGTCCATTTCTAGACAGTTTACCTTTAAAGGACTTAGTTGCAGGTGGATGGATTTTGCCCAAGCAAAAATAGTAATTAGACAACTCCCCATTCCAGATAAAGATTTTCTTTCTAGCCTCTCTGCATAGATCTTGGTTTTGTTTTCCCCCAGAATTTGGGTGTTTTGTTTTCCCCAGAATTACAGAGGTGAAGTATCAATAACACTGTTAAAAATCACAAACCAGGGTCAGGTCTGGCTTTAGATTATAGCTGAGATACCAGGGCCTTCAGAAGCCCTATGGATAAAACCAATACCTTGGACATTGCTATGGGGGTTAAAACCTCTGCAGCCTGGGAATCTGTGCAGCCTAGGTAGTAAGGGGGAGCTGCCTTTCTAGGGGCAGGGGATATTGTAGTTGCAGGGCTGTAGTAGGAGGAATAGAAGAGACAGTTACCAAGGTGAAAGGATTCTGGATTAGTATTTTGGCATCCTGAAGGATAAGATCAGGAAAGAGCATGAAAGAGGAAGTGCAGAACAAGCATGGTCATCTCATCTTTCCTTTCATCCACGTGAAGAGCATCTGTTTTGATAAGATGCATTTTCAGACGCACATGTACAGTATCAGAGTTCCCAAGAGGACGTGTGACAGGACTAGACTAGCCGAGTTGAAGTTCAGATGGATTGCTTCAGGAACAGTCTGTGCATCATTGTGAGCTGTGATAAATGGTGACTGAAGCAAATGATGTATTTCAGAATTGTCGCTGCCTGAGCTCTCCTCAGTGGGAGTCTGAGCTTCCAGGGGGAACAAGAATGAGTTTTCTGCTGGAATTGGGCATGGTTTGATTTTTTGAGAGCTCGAAGCAAAGCCATCCAGTAGCTGAGAGGTGACTAGGCGACTGTTGTGCTTTGGTCAGCGGAACTAGCTTCTGCCTGCTTCTCAGCCCATGGAGCTGAAGAAATGAGAAGAAAGGTGAGCCTCTGTTCTGTGCTTCTCCCAACAGCTCTGTGGGTTTCTCATTTCCCTTTGCAAAACTGAAGCTGGAAATGTCACGTTCATAGGAGACTTATTTGCTGGGGGGCCTCCAGCCGTGTTTGGAAAGCTGTGACCTTTCTCGCTTCCAACACAGAATCAGGGACTTGGTCATTTTGTCATGTGCTTTGGGGGAAGAATGAAGGTGCAGTGCCTGGGATTGTGAGGTAGGAAGGGAGCAAAGCCCCTGGCTTTGCCTTAGAGATGAGTTAGCAGAGCTGAGCCAAAGCAAGAGGCTATTTGCAGAAGCACACTCTGCTTTGAACCAAGAGGGAGCTCTGGCTGAGTCGTGTTTGCAGCAGTTCTATGCCATTATTTCCATAGGGCTTAGAGGAAACCGTCCGGCCTGTGCTAATCACACAGTGGTTGGCAACCTTTGTGCATTTGGCGCATTTCTGATCTGTGCTGGAAACAGCACAGAAATACCTGCTTTCCTGAAGTATTTTTGCTGCACCCAGCAATATTCTAGATGAAGGCAATGCTGGATGGTTTTTCTCTGAATGTTGCAGTGCTCTGGGCAGTGAGGGATGCACAAAAGGAGAAACATAAGAAATCTCAGTGTTTGTCTGCTTCCTACCTGTTTCCTGTGCTTGGCTACTGAGAAACGTTGTGTGTCTTGCCCATGCAGTCACTTCCACTGCTGAACTGTAATTCCTCTGAACATGCGGATGTGGGATGTGCTCCTGCAGTTCTCTCCTCACCCTGTGGGTCTATCTTTATCTCCGTTGCCCTTGAAGGGAGCAGTGGCTCTGCAGGCCCTCCCAGCCTGCGTTCCTCCTTGCTCAGGTCTTCCCCCTCTTGTCTTTGTTGAGACTCTCCCTAATTCCTGCTAGGTTTGACTTCTCCACCCTCTCTCTTTAGAATCCTGGGCAGGGCCAGAGCAGGAGGGGCTGATGCCTTCCTGCTTTCAAAACGTGTGTAGTGTCTTCAGCTGTTTCTGGGACATGGTGTGCATTTTGTTCAGCTTGGTTTAGGTGTTTGCTGTTCTCAAGTTGGTGTCCTGATCTACCTGGTGTGCTCTGGTGCCCGACTTCTCTAGTGTGCCTGTCTGACTGCAAGCTCCCAGTGGCAGGGAACATGTATCTGTGTGCGTGAGCGTGTGTGTGTGCGTGTGTGTGTGTACGCATTTGCTAGTGCTATACAAATAACCACGTGTCACGGCTTGTAACCCCGTGGCAGGCTAACTGCTTTAGCGATGCTGGGATATGCAAGGTATGGCACATGACTCCAAAGGTGGGACGCGTGAAGGCCATGCGTGCAGAGTGCTTCAGGTACTAGTAAGTAACGCACAGTTCTCCGTGTTGTTGTGGCACAGATCCATTTCCTTGCAGTAGGAGGTCGTGTGTCTGTAATGACTGCCATGCCATTAAAGCATGTTTCTCTGTCAAGCGTGAGGGAGGGAGGAAGAGACCTTTCCCCTGAGAGATGTGCCAAAAGCTGCGTGCTCTTCCCCACCCATGCAGATTCTTAGCGTGCTGGCAGGGGGCCTTGAGAAGAGACATTGGACTGGCGCTTGCATACTGTCCGTCCCTGCTGCATGCTTGAATGCAACATATAAAGTGAGTATTGTGCCTGGTGTGGAAGCAAGCTGTTAACAACTCTTTTCTCTTTGCCTCTAGCCCTGATGAAGAATCTTCGCAGAAGTTCATTCCCTTTGTCGGGGTGAGTGTTACCTTAGTTATGCTGCCTCAAGCCAGCTAGAATATGTCCACAACTGTTAACCCAAAATTACCTGGTTTCTGGGGTAGAGCAGGAGTGCTGGGCGCTCTAAGGTAGTGAGTCAGCATGAACATCTGATGGTTGGATGCAACTGACTGGTATGTAAGCAAATCTCTGTAAGTTCCTTCAACAAACTACAAGGTGTATTTTACTGTCCTGGCAGCTGGCTCTGGGTAGCTCTGTGCTGCATGCCTGCCAGCACTGAAGCAGGCACCATAGACTTCCTATTGCCTTGTTCATTCAATACAGAGAGGAAAGTGTGATGCTGAAGTGCTCTGATCCACAGCCTGTCTTTGCTGCAGACCAAAGCACACAGTTGGTGGAGAATTGCTGCTGGGCCACGTGCAGAAGGTGGTGGTGTATTCCTGGAAACTTGATCTCAGGGTTGCTGTGCCCAGCATTGCCCTGGGTGATTGATTTGGCCAAATTTGCTATTCCAGTGTCAGCCCCCTGTGTGCTTGTCATGAATGGTCTCTAGTCCTCTTAATATCTCATCCAATCCTGGGAAGTGGAGAGTACATCCCACCAGAGAGATAATTTATGCCACTGTTAAGTTTGAGTCTGGGGCAGTAGCTATTTAATGCATTTTATTATGTGAATATGTATTTGGGATAGTAGTCCCTGGCTTTTCCTCCTGTACTATCTTTCAATATTCCCAGCTCAGGTGGCCAAGTGGAGAGAGTATCTAGGCAGGGGTGTGTTTGTGCTTCTGTCAGTGTATTTTGCACACTGTGTACTTTGCCTTTCCTAGCTTCCCTCCCCTTATTTGATCATGCTCTTCATTAAGTTTTAGTATAAAGTCATTGACCTATGGCCAAAAGGATATCCCCTGACTGCTCTTGAACTACTGGATGTCCTCTCCACAGTTTTTGCTGCTCTCTTGTAGCTTCTCTTTCTTGCATGCTGGCTGTGTTGTTCTGCCTTCTCTGTGTTAAGCTGACTTGTGTGTGTTCCCGTTTGTATCCCTGTCAGTGCGTCGGAGCTAATCTGAAATCCCAAGGCATTTAAAGAGCTTAGTGTCTCTTGCCCTCAGCCTGACCCTGCTTTCACTATGGTGTCTCTTTGGAGTGAGAGTCTCTCTCTGCAGTGTTCGTGAGATGACAATCTACTTTTGTTTGTTGAAGGAAAGATGTCCTCTGCAAAAGAGGAGACACATCTTCCTGATTTGTTCCCTGCTGATGAGCTTTGCTGTGATCTTGTCCCTCCCATGAACTGAGATTGCTGGTGAAGAACTGTTGTTATGAAACAGCTGTTTCACCTTTCCCAAGAACATGAAAAGTCCAGAAGGGCTTGGAAGCTCCTGGATTTGTCTCACTATATCTGCTAGGCTCTGCAAAGCTTTTCTTCAGGGCTGATTTAGTTCAGTGCTATGTGCATGCAAATGGGGCTCAGAGTGTTTGTCCAGTTGCTCTAAAACAAACGATCATTGTCCTGACATTAGCAATGCAATTCCAGTCTGGATTTGATTGTCTGAAAGTGGGAAGAGTGAACAGCTCTGTTGTGTGCATAACTGCCAACCCCCCCAAAAAACTTGCCTTGAAAGCACAGACTGACTTCCTATGCTGGCTGGTGGTGAGGGTCAAATCAGTGCTGCTTATTCTTGTTCCTGAAGTGTTCCTGACACGGTAATTTCCCGTGATCACACGAAAAGATTCTGAAAGGCCAATTGCAGGTGTCTCACAAAGTCTGAGGCTGAACATGAACACCGAAGCTCTTTCCCTCAGCTGCAGCCTGCTTGGAGCTGTTGGCCAAGGAAGAGAGGGAGCCAGCAACGTTTGGGTTTGCGACTCCTGATATTGGCTGGACTCTGTTGGCTTTTAGGGTACAAAAACTGATGTCCTGCAGCTGGATTGTGCAGACCTTGAGCGAGAAGCAAGCAGGGTGGTGTTGTGCTGCTCAGCTGGGCTCTGAAGTGTTGGGAGTGGAGCCTCACAAGGGGCCAGTCAGGCACGAAAGCCAGGGTCGGGTGGTGAGGTTTCATGGTCGTGCGCCTGCGTTGTGCCAACAGCCAGTTGCCCAGAGAGTTAACAGGACGTGCCTCCTTCCTGAAGGGAAAGGAGGCTGGCTGCAGCAGCGTTCCTGCATGGAGGCATTGTTGGGACTGCAGCAGTCTCAAGCACCTCCCTCAGTGGAGGGAAGGGAAAGTGTTTAACCTTGTCTTTCTCTCATGTATCTGAACTCAAGCATCTTCAGTCAGCCAGCAAGGCAGAAAAGGCCAGAAGAGATTTCCTGTCTGGCTTGCAGATCAAGGTGGCTGTAGGCAGTTTTCTGTGTTGCTTGTTCTTCCCCTAACTCTTCCACCTCACCTCCTCTTGCTTACAGCTGGTTACAGTCTGTGAAGTAGCCTCTTGGCGTTTAACACATACAGCACAAATGGCAGCTGGACTCCAGAGCCTGATTTGTTGCCCTTTGCATGGAGACTGGCCAAACTGAGCTGCAGCCTCCTGCTCCCAAGCCAGTGCCCCCTCAGGGAGCCTCTGCACACACTGCTGAGTTCACAATGGCTTTTCCAGGACTGGAGCTAACAGAGCATCCACAAGAAAGCCTGACAGCTCTCCAAGATCTCGTGTTGAGCATACATGCCCCCCACTCTGAACTAGGTCCTTTTTCTTGATCCTATAGCACAGAAATGCGCTCCCTAGAGATGTGGTCTAGACATGGTCATGTCTGAACGTAATGATCTTCTGTTTTCAAACTAAATAGACTGCATGACGTCATTTCTCATTCTAAAGCAGGTTTTATTGACTTAAGATCCCTTTGCAGCTCTTTCCTATTTGTCAACATTTATATGGGGTAGACATTAGCCCTGGATGCAAGTTTCTTAAGGACCTTAAGAAGGGTCTTTCCTCTGCAGTGTCAAGAGTAATGATCCCTGTGCACTGTAACAGATTATTGCTACAGAAGGTCCCTGCTTTTATATCACCAACGGTCATTTTATCTTTCTAGGCATAGTGTGTTCCTGGGAGCTTGTGTTTGTAGCATGCTCTGTTCTACACATTATTGCCAGTGGCATTTACTGTTAACCTAAATGTACTAGCTGGTGGTTGGCCATATCAGAACACATTTGTATCCTTATTACAGCGTGATTGTGATCGTTCTGACCTGTCCATGTGGTAGTTTATCCATGGCTGTGTCCAGAGGCTTTGCTAGAAACTTTGTCTTGTTTGCCAGACACTTCTCTTGTTTGGAGACTAGAAAACTCTCATCAGAAAGTGTACTTCGTTGCTTTTGTGGTTTCCTAACAAACCCCAACTATGCTGCACCCTCAAAGTGGCTGTACTTGTGCAGTGAAAGCAGTATGTCTGTAATGAGCAGGTGTATCAAAGCAATGCTAAAGGGATATTTATGTTCCTTTCTCCTCCCTGCCCTATTCCCACAGGTGTCACAGATAGGCACTGTAGTTGCCATATCTTGGGTCTGATGATGGGCTATTCAGAGCTGTGCAGATCTATAACAGCTCCATAGGGTCTGTGCTGTCTTTTGTATAGGTCAGGGAAGGGTTGTGAGCGGGTACTACCTGGCCAGATGCTGCTGGGACCTGCCTGGCTTTTAGAAGACTCCACTTTTTAACATACTTTAACACTACTGTGACTGCAGGGACAGTGCCAAGGGGGGTGTAGGGACGAGCTTGGTTTGGGGGTTCCCAAACTTCAGGGAATTGCTGTTTCATAGACCTCTTCTGTTTTTCCCTCTCTAGGTGGTGAAGGTTGGAATAGTGGAACAATCTTCTGCAACGTCAGGTAACAAGCGTCTTGCTTGTACTTTGTGTTGTACAGGTGGTGGGAACCTGACTTCGCATGCTGAACAAACTTGTCCTTTGCTGATGTCTTGGAGTTTTGGAAGGCGGAATTAGATTTTTATTAGCTGCCAGTTCCTCTGCCTTGACTCCCAGCAGCTGTCCGCAGAGAGGCCTCTCTCTTGAAAGAGGCCCTTTCTCTTGTTACTTTACAAGGAGCTTCAGGCCAGCTGAAATTCCCACACTCTCATCCAGGGAAGCTCCACTTATATGTGTAAACACCCATTTTTCTTATGTGCGTTCACAGTGGGGTGGATTCACCACTGTGGTTGTTTGAGGTTCCTGCTTCAAACTGGGCAGGCAATTCATCAGGAGTTAATGCCTGTCTCCCTACATGGGGCTCAATTGCCTGATAAAAATCAATCTCAAACATGTGCCGAACATTGGGAGCTCCAGGATAGGCAACCAGTTTGCCAATCTGACAACAAATTTAGACCCTCTTTTTTTAATGGGGGAGTGCAAAGCTGATTTACACAATACTGCCTGCTTACAGACATGGACTTGGGGTAGTGCTATTTTATCAGTGTGAACTTGTCTTCTCCTCCATATGCACTACTAGTCAGGAATATTTTTTTTTATCATCTGTTGAGAATGTTTCTTATATTGGTTCACTATTAAACCCAGAGTCCTGTGGCCTGGGTTACACATAGGTTTTTGTGTGGAGGTACCCCTTCTGTGGGTCACTCCTTGCTGCCACAGTGCTTCCACCGTCCTAAAGGGCCAACATGAAGGGAATGATGCCTTGGTTGTGGAGGGTGGAAGCAGAGGGAATGGGGAGATCCCTGTGATCAGCCCAGAAGTACTGGATTCTCCAGGAGTCTGAGTGGTGCTGCCTTGCAGTGGTTGCGGGGGGAGATTCCCCAGCAGGGGTCAATGGGCTGGGCTCTGACTGTGCAGGAGACTCAAAATCAGCTGGGAGCAAACCCTAGGAGAGCAGATGCCAGGTGGGGAGCCCAGAGGAGTGTGAATGTCTGTGCCTGCCTCTTAACCAAACATAGAAAGTCCTGTGGTTTAAGTGTGGAAGCAGTCAGAACTGATGGGCTAGCTGATCTCTGGATTGAGTCTGAACAAAACCCGTGCAGCAGGAGCATGGGGAAAGAGACTGAGGTATCCCAGCGTGCATGTGCTGGGCTGTGAGACAAACCCAGAGAAACAGTTTCACTTCTTTTCTGCAAGGTGACTCTGATGACGCAGCTCCCTCAAGCTCCAGTGTCCTTTCTTCTACCCCACCTTCTGTGTCTCCTGCTGTGAAAGAAGCCTCCCCTACACCACCTTCCTCACCGTCTGTCACAGGCAGCTTCTCATCCTCAAGGTAAAGCATGTTTTGTCTTCTTACAGCTCCCTTGCCTGTTTTATCTGACATATACATGAGAGAGGAAAACTCTTCTAAAGGAAAACTTATAGCTCTGTTTTCTTCTTCCCTAGCAAACACTTGAAGTTCTCACCTTTCTCCTTCTCCTCTTTTGCCTCTGGAATGACTGTGTCCTTGTCGGTCAGCAAGGAGCTAGGGAGGGCAGAGGGGATCTTGCACCCAATGGGAAGGCTGTACTTCTCAAGGGCAGACACATTTGAACTAGAAGGGGCAGACTTGTTTCTGATAGTCTGGCAGAAACTCTAATTCTCATGGGCTATTGTAGCATCCTGTTTGGGAAGGTTTGTGTTCTCTATCTGCTGGTATTTCCCCTTTGAGACTGGATTCTTATGGGGAGGTGTGTAGCCAAAGAAAACACTCACCCTAATACATGTGGGTGCTAGCCTAATCCCTCACAATCCTTATGATTTTAAGGACCAAGTGAGTGTAAGGTCAGAGTGACTGTGGAAGGAGTAGGCTTTTTCTCTGTGAGGGGAGAGCTGACAGTTTTAAGGTGGCATAGTGGAACTGCAATTCCCATTCATGTTTGTGCCTGAAAGCATATCAGAGCAGCAAGGAGGCAGCACCTGCAGGCAACGTGAAGCTCTGGCTTAGCTGAAATTTTTAGGGGTGAAGGGAGGAAACCCCTAGAAAACTGCCAATAAAGAATTGCCCTGGCCAGAACTCTCATTTTATTCCTGCACAAAACATTGGTGTAGCTGTCTAATGCTTTGTGTGCAGTTCTGGTACCCAGAAGCACATGGTGAAGTTAAAGGTTCAGGGGAGTTAACAAGATCAAGGGGACAGAGCAGCAGCCTTGTGAGCAGAGACTAGAAGCACTTGGACTCTGCCATTTGGGGGAGGAGGGGAAAGAGGTAAGCCACTCAGTTTTGCAAAATCACAGTGGTGGTGAGTTTGTTGAATATTGAACTGTCATTCACCAAACCTGTGGTACAAGACCTGGGGGCACGCAGTGACACTGGCAAGAGGTCAATTAAAAGGGAGGAAGGAAGGGACCTCTGCAGACAACAGGAAAGGCATGTTGGGACCATGTCTGCCTCTGCTACTTCTGTGGCAGTAGGATCAGCAGATCAAAGAGGGCTTAGGCAAATTCATGGAGAGCAGATCCATTAATGGATACTAAAGGATAGTTCAAGGATGTCCCCTCTAACATCCCTAATGCTGTGATTGTCAGGCTGGGGAAGTCCAAGGGAATGCCCTGCAGTTAGAGGCTGGGCTCATGCTCTCCCTAAGCAGCATCTCCTGCTGTCCCTGTTGGAGACAGAATGGGGACCTTTCCTGCCCAACCCAGAGAGCCCTGTGGCGACCTTTAGCTTCTGACTTCTTAAACTGGCTTAAGAGTTCCCTTTTAACAAGAGGAAATGGAAATGTGGAAGTCCCAGTGTAGTAGGTACCCAGCAACTGGAAGGTGTTAGTGGCCGTTAGGCTGTGCCAGGAGGCCCGGTTCCCCAAGTCCCTCCTGTTTGGCCCCTTGTGGTTTGGTGGCAGGAGAGTCCTGTCTGCCCCAGACTGGTCCCAGCAGCAGCTGGCTGGCAGTGCAGAGAGCTGGGGGCTGCACAGGCTCTGGAGAGCAGAGCTGACTCTTACGTGTGAGCTCTGTGGGGGCTTTCCAGAAGTGGAAGTGGTTTGGGAACCTGTACCCACAAGAGTGTAGGCTATTAAAGTTGTGAGCCATGGATGTGATATACCTGAAGTTGACACCCCAGCTCTAGGAATCCGGTACTTTTTGGTTTCATGCTGTGTGGTAAAATCATCAAGAAATGAAGAAGTTTAGGTTCAACACTCTTCCATCTCCACTGATCTGTATGTGACAGCACAGGGAGTGGAGGGTGACCCAGACTGAAAGATTAAGCCACATGTTTAACTAGGAATGGAACATAAAATCCTGCCTGGGCATAGTGAACATTAGGATGCTTTGTCTTTACAACTGAGGTGAGAAATGTGATGTGAAGGAGCCTTAAAATCTAAAGCTGCATCTCCAAAACATCTTCCTTGAAGAATCTCACTTTTGAAATTACCCTGAGAACCCAAAACCTGGTTTTGGTGATCAAAGATGAACTCTGCTTTGCGGTCTGGCTTTCAGCTGAATAAATGACAAAGAAAAGGAAATGATTTGCTGAGAGGCCCTTAATGATGGGATGCCCTTGTTTTACCTTGAGAGTTTCTTATTAGACAGGCGGTGTAGTGGGATGCATATTTCATTCAAGATCACAGATTCATCTTCCTCAACAATTGCCATTTCTTAAACGGGGGACACAGACTACTAGATAAATTAAGTTAGTTTTTTGTCTAGTACTTGAGTTTTATTCAACATTCTGTCATTGTGTAGGAAGAAGTATCAGTTGTCAGTTGTAGGTCTGCTGAATGATAAACCCCTGCTGTACTCGGGGTTAGCTAGTGAGAGGCAGGGGTAGGCAAGGGGTGGAATTTCCCAGGCTGCTCATCTTCCCTTTTCTGGCTCAAGAAAGGCTGGCAGCATGTTTTGGTGACGCACATCTGTTACCACACGATGCGCAGGAGTTTTCAACAGCAGATCATGTCCTGAAATCTGCCGTTGTTTAGCAAACATCACAGGACTGGCAGAGGATTTTCCCAGCACTGGAATTCCCCAGCACGCAGCAGGGCTGCAGGACATATCGCCCCATGCCAGCTCCATTACAGGGACCTGGGGAGAGCAGAGATCCTGTGTGACCTGGTGGAGCATCTGGACAGGAAGGGAAGCAGCTGATGGCAGGAAGAGCTCACGAACATAGGAGATGGAAGCAAGTCAGGGAGACTGGGAACTGCGTGCCTAATATTCAGGGACCCACCAGCTCTTTGTTCACCGCAATTCAGAGCTGATTTTGGTAGTGCAGCCTTTCTTCCCCACTCAAAGACTGGAAGTGATCTGGGCCACCTCAGGGGCTGCCTTTGCTGGCTGGGTCACTGAACTCAGCATTGCATTAGGAAAGTGCTTGTCTGCTCCTTTTCTGACTGCTCATCCCTGTGGCTGTGCAGCAGGTCAGCTTGTCTCAGCTCATTGCAGTTCTGTGCTGCCAAACCTATACCACCATGTAATGTGATCCAGGCTGCATCACTCAGTGATGATTTCTTGTGCTTTTGTGATTATCAGGTCTCACTATGAAACATTGCTGCCTGATTTCCCAAAGAGCCAGGGACCATCTGGTCAGGAATAGCAGCCACTCTGAAAAAACACAGATGGGGGGAATTGGTGAGTGCTGCACAGAAATTACCTTCTTCTCTTGTTTTCCAGCCAGAGCCTCGGTGCTGAGTTGATGGGCCTGCAGGTGGATTACTGGATTGCAGCTCCACCCATGGACAGAAAGAGAGACCCAGAGAAGAAAGACCCCTCCACTACCAAAAACACACTGAAATGCACTTTCCGGTCCCTCCAGGTCAGCAGATTACCTGCCAGCGGTGAGATTGCCACCGCTCCGACAATGTCCATGACTGTTGTGACAAAAGAGAAGAACAAGAAAGGTGAGGTGGACACATTTACTGTTGCCAAAGGCCAAGAATGCAATGCTGCTCTCCCTGTTCTGCCACTCCAGGGCTGCCTGACTTGTCAGTCCGGCATTACAGCATCTTAGTCATATTTTTATCCCCAAAATCCTAGTCTGTCTGTGGATGAGAAGTGACTGCATAAGGTGATAGAGTTTGAAAGGGTGGGTCCTCTTTGTGCTGTAAAAAGGGGATGTGTTCACCCTTACAGCTGAACAGCTGAGGTGGTATAGCCCAAAAGAACAAAGGTGGGGACAGGGCAAGGACATTTGTGGGTGTCTGTGCAGAAAGCCTGGAGGCATGCTGCTCTGGACAGCTTTCCTGTGTTCCTTGTGAGCCAGCTGGTGGTGGTTTGGGGTGTTGGATGAGGTAAGAGGCAGCTTTTGTGCCCCAACCGCCAGAGTCAGGACAGACCCTTCAGCCTGTACCACAGCTCTGTGCTCTGGTGTCTCCTCTGCCACATGACAGAGGTGCAGACAGAGGCAGGATGTCTGTGCATCTTGTCGTGTTGCAGCATGTGGCAGCAGACCCAGCAGAGACATTTTGCTGGATTTGACATGACGTCCTCATGTTAAAATACTACCGTCACAGCTGGACAAACACAGCAGCCAGACCTGCTAGGGCGTGCTTGTACTTACAAAGAGGTGTTGTCACTCAGAGCGGGCTTGCAGCAACGTAAGCTCTTCTATAGGAACTCTTATATTCTTGTTCATAGTGCTTTGTGGGACAAAAGGAGGTAGAAAAGAAATATTCTCAGCGCAAAGCCTGATGTTAACTTCTTTCTTTTTTAATCTTCTGCTCTTAAACTCATGACTTTGAGTTTATTTTCTCAAAACGAACAAAAAAGGCATTTTAAATGTTGTCCGTAATTCTGTATTTGCTCCTGGCCTTGGTAATGTGAACCATATTAGAAACTGAGAACAGCTCTGCAGCGAAGTATTTTCAAGGAAGCAGCAAGGCAGTTCTGCACTTATATTTGACTGCCAGTAGCTGTCCTTCACGACATCTTCCTGCCTATGGGCCTGGGAGTCATTTCTGGTGGAAGGAGGGGTTTTGGGGGCTCTGAGAGAAGGCTGACAGAGCCTCCTGGACCTGTGGCTGCAGGACATGGGTGGATAACCCTGCAGCCAGCTCACTACTGGGCCATCATAGCTGTGGCACTGCTGGTACCAGATCGCCCACCCCTGACCACACACACCCTTTTTAAGTGGCATGCCTATGGGAGAAGCAATCATGAGGCACTCAGAATGTTCACTGGGGCTGGCCGAGCCTGGAGCAGTGGTGTTCAACACCACAAGCTTTTGCAGAGCGAGTTTGTACATCTTTGCTCATGCATTTGGACAGTTCTCAGGGAACTGGACCCTTTTTAGCTCTCCTAATGCCTTCCCTCTCCACCAGCTGCCCGTGGTTTGTAGTCCCTCCTGCTCTCCAGGCGTCTGTGCAGCCCAGCTCATGTTGGGCCACTGTTGGTGCAGCAAACCTGCCTGCAGATACATGGGAGGCTAGAGCACAGTGCTGCCCGGCAGCCCTGTGCAGTGTGTGGGACTCCCCCTAGGTGGTGTGGCCGCCCGGCAGATCCCATCAGCCCAGCACAGGGCACGGGCTGGGGACTGCTACAGATGCAGCTGTTTTCCCTGGCGTCCTAGCAGAGCAGCAGGAGTTACCCTGAAGGTGTCCTTTGGGGCCTGGGTTATGAGCTGGGTACGCTTCACGTAGAAACACTTAGGGCTAAGACGTCCGTGCGCATAGGTGATGGTGCTGAGCACTGACCCAGTCAAACTCCTGCCAAACAGGTGATTTTAGGCGTTAAAATTAGTTAGAATTTTCAGACATGAATGTTGAAATGCAAAAACCCAAACAAGTCTTGGTGCAGCTCCTGCGAGTGGTAGAGATTCACTATGTGCCGGTTTGATTTTCTTCCAGTGATGTTTTTGCCCAAGAAGACAAAAGACAAGGAGGTTGAGTCAAAGAGCCAGTGTATTGAAGGAATTAGCAGGTTGATTTGCACAGCGAAACATCAGCAGAACATGCTGCGCGGTAAGTGCAGCACTTGCATTCTGTTGGGCTCTGGGGCGAGGCTCAGCTGCTAGCGTTGTCCTCCAGGCAAAGGGCTGACCTGGTGTCCTGCCCCATGCCCTGGAGCCAACACAATAGGGGTGTTCCTGGGGAATGGGCTTGGATGTGTCCAGCATGGGGGAATGCATTAATAGGTCTGGGATGTGGGAAAATCCTCCCTTACCTGGGAACTCCTCTGGATCAGTGCCCTGGATGAGGACAAGGGCTGGGCCTGGCTCCATTCCCCTCCCTGTCATTCTCCGTTTCTTTTGCACGTCTGGTGCAAGTGATGGTGGAGAGTGGTGAGAGTGTGGCTGCTCCTCTAGGCAGGACTCTAGCATAAAGGCACGCCACAGCAGGAGCCATATATGCATCATGCAGACAGACCTAAAGTGGCTGTCAGTGGACCTGTGCATCCAGTATCAAAAATATCCCTATAGCCTACTCAGTTGATAATCCCCACCACTGTTAACAGCAGAGGGATCTGCTTAGGTCACCTCCTTAATTGTGGCCCAGACCCTTTGAGACTGGTGAGTGTGAGGGGTGGTCACAGAATGTGTGTCACTTTTTTAGGAGACACGGATCTCCTGGTTAAGAGTGCCAGTCAGGAAAGACTGATGTCCATCTCTCTAAGAGTGCATTTGCCCAAAAAAGAAAATGGCCTGTGTTTAGGAAATTCGAGAAACCAGATCAGGTGACACTGAAATCAGCAGTATGGGGGGAGCTCCAGTGTCAGTGAGCAATGCTGGAACAACAATCTGAGCTGTTGTCCCTAAACCCGGTCTGCTCTTGAGCCTTTCTCCCCCATGTGTGCAGCTATTTACAGCAGTGGGGTGGCCAGGCAGAGCAGCGTATGCCCTGAGCAGAGAACACGGCCTGGCCTCCCTCTGCTGACTGCAGGGAAGTTTCTAGCAAAGCTGTTTCAGGTTGGCCACTTCCACTAGGTATTTTCTAACTCTCCTCTCTTTTTACCCTCCCCTGCAGTCCTGATCGACGGGGTGGAGTGGAACGACGTCAAGTTCTTTCAGCTGGCAGCACAGTGGTCCTCTCATGTCAAGCACTTTCCCATCTGCATATTTGGACACTCCAAATCTAACTTCTAGCCGTGCTCGGTGGAGGGACCTTCTGTCCATCCCGAGGACTGCACACCAGGAGCCAGGAATTGCGTGCCAACTCTGACTCGCGTCGCTCTGCCCTCTCCTGCAGAATTAATTACAGATGTGCTTGGATTACTTTTGAATTACTTTTTTCTATTAACTCTTAAGTTTACTACAAGGGAAGGAAACCCCTTTAAACAAAGGCAAAAAAACCCCGTCTTAAATATAGATGTGCTGACAACATGAAGTCGTGGGGGAGTTGGCAGGAGCAGGCAACCTGCCCAAGAACACCTACCACTTACGAGCAGATAGCTGAATAACTGCACTGCTTATTAACCTGAGACCTCATTGGTGTGAATGGGCTGGGGGAGCCGTGGATCAGCTCAAACAGATTTTGCGGAAGATCATGCGCATTACGGTGCATTTGGCCCCCTCCCTCTGTATTTCTGGGAAAAAAACATGGCCAGTCTTTCTTCCTGCTGCCAAATGATGAGAGATCAGCAAGTCTGGAGGGAGTTCAACTGTCCAGTTTAAAAAACAAATCACTTGCATAGCTAGGGAGGTCTGGAGAGGAGATCCCCTTCGGAGCGTGGAGTCTGCCGTGGGGATAGGCAGGTGTTTGTGCTGAAGCAATGCCTGAGGAGGGTTGGGCAGGAACAGGAGTTAGGGAAACACTAGGTGTAAGGAAACTCCAGTGTCCCAGGTCTGTGACAATGACCAAACCAAGCCAGTCACAATGTCCCCGCAGCTGGCTGCACTGCTGAGGGACGCCATGTCAGTGGGGTCGCTGCTATTTACATACTCACACCAATTATTTACCTGTCAATAAAACCTCGTCCAGCCTCTAAAGGGAAAGGATTTTTTTTAACAGCTGCACATTTTTTTTTTAATGCTTTCTAAAAAAAAACCCCAAAAAACAAAACAAAACAAAACAAAAAACAGGAGGGGAAAAAAAAAATAAGTTGCCAAAAAACAAACCCAGGAAGATGAGCCGTTGTCTGTGAAGTGATACATCACTGTAGTGGCTGGACCAGGAGCCAGCCAGGCGCTCTGCATGTCCAGCTGCCTTCCCGTCCATCTGTCAAACTGCACACGCAAGGTAGCGTGGGCTGCTTTATCTGCTGCCTTTGTCCTGCCCTGACTGCACTGTGCTCCCTAGAGCCTGCTGCCATCTCCCTCGTGCACCTCTCCAGGATGGGTGCCGACTGCCTGGCTTCAGGGGCACTGCAGGAGTGTGTTTTTGCCATGCCATTGAACCACCCAGGACCTCTCCTCATAGGGACTGAGAGACTGTAACAAAAATGAAGGGTGCTGGGGGCAGGCAGTCTCCCACAGGCTGCTTTGTAGATGGACATTGTCCTTACCTTCTGCTTTCTAAATGTTCTTCCCCACAGGCATTTCTCTGTGGATTGCATCCCTTCCCCAGCAGGATATGCTTTTGCCCTGGCACAGCATTGCTTATGGGTTGAGGCTGTGCTGGGTGTTTCAGTCCCAAGATGCAGTAGAAGCTGTAGCTAGGATGTGAGAGACTAAGCCAGCCAGGTTCTCTGTCCACCTCAGGCAGCAAGACATCCTGTGAGATGGAGGAGTGAGATTTTTGGGTGTCTTGCACTGTTGGCTTGGCTCCGGCTGCACTTGTGTTCACTTGTACACCTCACTGCTGCCAAGGACACTTGGGGTGCGAGGACAAGGGGATGCTTTTACAAGGAGACAGCATGACAAACTGCAGGTCTGGGCGGCTCTGGATGCTGCAGATGTGGTGTTTTGCTCTCCAGGCTTCCCAAGGCATGCCTGGGAGGGACTGGGAACAGGTGGCCGCTGGGGTTTGGGGAGCAGAATGTGCTTGCCATGTGGAAGAACAGACATCTCTGACATTTCAGGGCAAGGGACTGAAGTTTTTGATGGGGTGGGTCCTTTTGGGTCCCACCCTTGTGGACAGGCCAGGCTCTGTGAGCGTTTCCAGAAGGAACTTTCCAAGGGCAGTGATGCTTTTGAACTTTTTGGTGGCTGTTTTTGGTTTGGGTTGGGTTGGGTTGGGTTTTTTTGTCTGATCCCTTACCCTTGGGTTTTCAAAGGCTTTGGGAACCCACTTTGCCCTGCTTGGCAGGTCCTGCTCTGCACAGGGACTGCTCAGGTTCTTTTGGGTAGGACAGTGGTGGTGTGCTCAGTTAGGCCTTCTCCTGCTGATGGGGAGGGAGGGGTTATTAGGTGAGAGTGCGGTCCCTGTCGAATCTAGTGCCTGTTGCAGCTTACAGCATGGGCTGCTTCACCGACTCTCATTTCATGAAACCCTTTCCCAGCAGAAGTTCAATGTACTTGGCCAGGGACTGGGTATTCCCTTCAAACCACACAGGGGAGGAGGACAGGATCCCATGCTCGGTGGCACGCTGCTGGGCAGGACATATTGTCTAGTTGCAATACTCTGTTTCATCCCGCAGTCTGCTAGCTCTTGGCTGTGGCAGAAGCTCGGCTGTAGTTGGAATGTTGTTGTGTCCATCAGTTCATGCATTTTGGTTGACCTGAGCTGATGCTCTGGGACTGTATAGCGTTGCCTAGCAGTGGTAGCGTGGGAGATGGTGTATGAGCACATCACTTCTTTTTCTTTATTGAGGCTGTTGCATCAAAAAAAAGGTTTTTAAAGGAAATTAGTGTGTGATTTCTTCCTTAAGTCTCACGCTTGTGTGACAAGAGTGATTGGGCTGGGTTCCAGCACCAGGAGCTGCACGCAGCCTGGGCAGCTCTCAGTGCTGGAGCATGTTATTGCTGCAGAGGTGGGGCGGACTGACCAACTGCAATAACTTTGTTTACTGGAGGGGTGAGGGGGGAACCATCACTGTGCTCCTCTTTGTATTTCAACCTACTGTAAAGAAACAAATGGTAGCTAGGACAGGATTTCCAGGGTCCTGCCTGTCAAATGTGTGTTGCCCTGCTCTACTCTGTGTGTGTGTGTGTGTGTGTGTGTGTGTGTGTGTGTGTGTGGCATTTCATGTTGGTTTGTGTTTTGTTCTAACTTTATATGTGCGAATTCACCAGGAAACTCTCTGTATGCCTGAGACCTGAGGACTTGCATCTCCGCAGGGTTTCTCCCCTGTGGAAAGCTGCCATCACTCTGAAACGCCCCTCCCATGTGAGGAAACATCCCAACTTCTCAGCCTTGTCCTCCTGGAGTCCAGCAGTGTTGGGCTGGGCCTGCCTGCGGGCAGCTGTGTGCCCAGGGGTGGCTGTGGTGTTTCCCAGCCTTGGAGGCAAGGGCTGGCATGCAAGTTTGGTGGTGCTGCTCCAGTCAGGGTGTTGTGTCTCTGTTGTTTCTCTTGTATCATGTAGAGCCACTTTGTGCAGCTGTTTCTGTCCCTGACTGAAGGAGAGGCAGGTTTCTGTCTCTAAGGAAAGTGAGTGTTAAAGCATGCATGTGGGTCAGACCATTTTGGGAAGGGACTTTGCACCTGGTGACATGAATGAGTGACTGATCTCAGGTCTCCCAGCTCCTAGGGAACTCTGCCACGAGCAAGCCCTGCTGGCCAGAGGGATGCCTGCTGGGAGGCCAGGGAGAGCTGCCGGGGCAGCAATAGGCCCGTGCCTGCAGAGCTGTGCCAGCCTGGTGGGATTAGGTGGTTGCATGCAAGTCAGTGGGTGCAGAAGGATGGCTTAGAGCAGAGACAGCACCGCTCTGCATTCAGCTCTTGAGAGTTTTGGTGAGGAAGGTGCAACTCGAATGAAGAAACGCAGTGATGTTATCTTACCAGCCTACATTGGACGGGGCTTGCTTTGGAGCCATGTGGTCTGACAGCAAAGGCAGGGGTTGGAGCAGGCAGCATCTGAGCTGATCTCTGGCTGGGAGGTGCTTTGAAGGTGGTGTCCCCTGGTGTCCCTGTCCCTTTGTGTCCTAGAGCTCACCCCTGCTCCCTGCACAGCTCCCCTGGCTGTGGCTTCTTTTCCAGCCGCTCTTAGGCAAAGGGCCCCCACCTTGCTCAGAGGTGAGGTCTCGGGGACAGGCTTACTGCTGTGTTGGGCTGTGTGACGCTGACCTAGTTTAATAGTGCTGGCGAGCAGATGAAAGATGGAAGGTTTTTGTGGCATCATGTTGCACCTTGAGTGCTTCCTGGTCCTCTGGGTTGAGTTTCCTGGAGACAAAAGGCTGGACCTCAGCCCTGAGAGCGTTCAATCAGGGCTGTCTGTCATGCAGTGCCGGCGAATTTGTGGACATCTGATGTTTTAGCTCAGCGTTGCAGTTTCCATCCAGTTCAACTGTTACTGGTTACATCTCAGCGGTAACTGCAGAGTCCTCCTTAATTACATAGGAGTTTGGGGAGAGCCACTGTCTCTTTGGCTGTGTTTTGCTGCTTTAATTAGCACGTGCTTATGGCTTTGTCCTGCAGAGAGGGCTGGTAGGTTTCTGGGGCTGGAGGAGATGTGCCTGTTTGCTTTCCATCATCAAACTCAGCTGAGAGCCACACTGCCCTGTGCTTAACCTGCGATTGCAGCAAAGGCCCCGCTGTGTTTCTCACCAGCAGCATGTGCTGGAGGGAGCACTGGAGAGCCAGGGTGGAGGGCATTGCACCTGGCACCTCCAAGTTTAAGAAAAACCTGGTGAGAGGCAGCAGAGCCAGTGGCCTTCTCCTGCTGCTTGGTGTGAGGAGGGATTGGGAGGGCTAGGATTGGGGCAGTCCTGCTGTGCAGCGGGAAACGGCTAGGGGCCCTGGAGCTTTCTTGAAACTAGGTTGATGCAGTGCCTCTGTCCCCTGTGTTCAGGGGGTCTCAATCTTGGTGGATAGCTGTGTGGTGGCATTTTAGTGTGATACTCCCTCTGGGCTCATCTGGCAGGGAAAAGGCCAGAAATGAGCTGTAGCATCTCCCAGAGGTTTCCTGGAACCTTTTCAGTGGGGTTCTCATGGGAGATGCTCATGGCAGGGCTGGCTGCTGCATGGTCACTCGGCTGCTTTGGGACAGACTGGGAAAGAAGGGGACATGCCAACTTGGAAAGCAGCAGGTCACTGGTTTCCTTAAGGAAGAGCACCAGTATGGGGCCACATCCAGTCAGCTGCTGCTTTGCAACTTGGCCGGAGGGTTGCCAGAGCATTGCCTGCCTGGTTGCATACGTGCCATGGCCACAGGGAAGCGCACTGTGAGCATGGGTACTGGGGCTGTGTGCCACCAGCCTTGTCTGGACTGTAGCCTACGAGGGAATGTTACCACTTTGTAGATTCCTGAGTTGTCCATCTGTTTCATTGTTGTATTATTTGGGTTCTAGTTTGTTTTTTGTTTTTTTTGTTTTTTTTTTTTTTTTATGAAGACAGATTAAATGTAAATAGCCTTTTTTTGGAACAAACTGCAACGTGCTCGACCTCGTCAACTATTTTATGGTACTAATGCAACACTAATAAAACTGGACATGAAAGCACACACCCGTCCCTTGAGTCGTCTCTCAGCAGGGGCTGCTTTGGCATGACTGGGGCAGTTTTCTCCGGTAGGAGACAGCAGCATGGCTTTCTGGCATGGGGGGATCTCTTGCGTTATTTATCCAGCTGCTCGGCAGCACTTCCAGGGCAGAGCTGGTGGATTGGCACGTCCTCCCCAGCAGCAAGCCCTCCTGCAGTTTTTGCAGCCCTGCTGCCCTCTGCCCTACCCTGATGGCTTCTCTCCCAGAGGGACCTGCTCACTTCCTGCAGCTCTCCTGGATCTGACAGCCCCCCCTACCTAGCTCCCAGGCCTCATCCCCTTGCAGCAAGAAGGGACCGGGCTGGTGCCCATTTCTGGTTTGGGGGCTGCGTTGGATGGATGCAGTCATGTTAGGGTACTGAGGGCGGGTCTCAGTGGGGGAAGACTGAGGCCGCAATAGCCTGAAGCTGTGTGTGCTCCTGGGAGAGCGGTGGGAGAGGTTCTGGGATGTGTGGGGTTGCAAGTATGTGAGCTTGGTGCTGGGGAGCGGGAAGGTGGAGAGAAGAAGGAAAGAGAAGAGCTAAGCAGCTGTTTTGAGGCAGAAAGGTGAAGAAATTTTGGGAAATGGGCCCGTGGCCCTGGTCCCCAGGATACACCACATTGGAGGCTGCAGTGGGAATGGTGAGCCAGAGTAGCCAGCATCCCTGTGCTCCCCCTGGCTGAGAATGGGGGCCAGAGGGGTGGCTGCTGATGGAGCAAGGAGCTGAGGTGAAGGGAGCTCCCCACAGCGGGCCAGGCTGCTCTCAAAGCATGCAGGTCTCGACGGATGTCCCAGCTCCTCCACGTGGCCTGCCCAGGCTTGCAGGTGTGACTGTGGCCTGAGCCCTGAGCCCTTTGCTGGAGGAGGGGATGCAAGTCCCACCCAGGAAGCACTGAGTAGGGCTTGGATATCCCTGGGCAGGGGGAAAGTATGTAGCTCAGGAGCGGGCAAATTTGGGACTCCTGGGTGCAGAGACAACACCAAAAGCCATGGAGAGGGCCTGGCTGCTGACAAGATGGGGGGAGCACTGAGGGGCAGCTAGGGGAGACAACTGGGTGAAGGCTGTGTTTTGGCTATGTATTTTTTGCACAGGTTCAGCTGTAAACCTGCACAGATGGCTCAGCTGCGTGGAAAAGGCTTAGCCTGAGCTTTGCCTTTTAGAGCCCATGGAGGAGCTCCTCTCAGCATGGGAACGAGGGTGCAAGCAGAGGGAACCGGGGTGGTGGGAAGACTCAGTTGCAGGCAGGGGGAGCAGAGGACCAGCCACACATCACCGGGGAGCATGTGTGAGCTCTCCATGCCTAGCCAAAAGCCCTGGTGGGGTCATGGGCATGCTTCATTGTCTTTTGGAAGGGAGAAGAAATAGAGCTGGGTGGAGCAAGGATGGTTCAGGGCCAGGGTGTGCCAGGTCACATGCGATGGGCCTAGAAAGGCTCCCACACCCACGCGTGCTGGGACAAACGGATTTCCGCCAGAAAACCTCAGACTGGGCTCTCAAAGCACCAACGTCTTCTTTTTGCAGGTCTTGGTCTTTCTCAGCGGCAGTGCACCCTCACTGCCTCATGAGAGGCGTCAAATGCAAGCAATGCCCTGTCAGGATGCATGAAAAGCTTTCTGGAAGGACTGGGTTTGCCACGCTGGGAGTTGGTGGCACCTGTGGGAGTGAGGTTTGGTGGTGGGAGATGGGGCGTTGCAAGAGCCTGCTCCTTCCCAGGCTGTGGCCACCGGCGCCGGCTCCTCTCCCTCCCATTGCACAACACCCCGGTGGTGACCACAGCTATTGCTTAACCTGGAAAAGGAACAGTAGGGAAGTTCTGACATATTATTGTTGCTTTCATTTAAAACACAATTTAGCATCTGGAAAGAGCAGTCAATGCCACGTGACCGTCTGCTTCTTCATGTGCAACAACCGAGTGCCCCATGATGTGATTTGTAAATATTTATTCTGGATAATTTTTCTGTGTCCTACTGAATCATTTTCCGCTCTGCAGATCGGTTGCAGGAGCAGCCTGGGGAGAGCCAGCCCTCATGTCCTGCAGTGTCCCCGACGGCTGTGCCGGCACGTGCTCCCCCGGCCAGCTTGGAAAGAAGGAAATACCCCAGTGATGCTCCCCAGCGCATTGAACGTTTTTGGCTGACTTTTACCCCTAGAAGTGCCTTCCTCGCTCAGTTGTGCTCCTTGCGCACATTGGAAACATGAAAGCAGAGCCCTGTGCCCTACTGGGATCCAACGATTGTCAAGAGATTTGGGTTGGTTTTTTTGTTTTTTTTTTTTTTTTCCCTAACATGCAAAGTGAATTTTAACAAAAGCCCCGTTCTTTTTCAAATAGATGCATGTTGGCAGATGTCAAGTTTTGGGCAGTCTTGTGTAGCTGTTTCAGGACTTTATGAGAACCAGGGTTGAGAGCGCGGGCAGTGGCCATGTCCAGCCCTGGTTAAAGGGGTTTGTGCCCTTAACGACTTGCTCCAGCAAAGAGTTTCATGACATATATTTCTTAGCCATCATGATCTGTCTGACTGTGAGGAGGGGCCCTAGGCTGACACCTGGCTCAGGCTACACCAGGTGATTCTCCAGCTCTGTGCTGGAGCTGAGGAGTGAGCGTAGTTGTCCTGCCATGCCTGAGGAGCCAGCACCACCCTGGGTCTCCCTGTGCTTACCCTCAGAGGTGTAGCTCTTCGTTGGGGTTCACCATCCGGCCTTGGCCACATGCATGGAGAAGTCCTCAGGGAAGATGGCCTGTCACCTGCTCTGCTCTACTTTGTCAGCCCTTGCTGCGGGACCTGCTGTAAAAGTGTTACGTACCAAAGAATGATGGTTTCTTGGTGTGTTTTTTGGCGTCAGCCTGCCAGTTCCTGTAGGAGAGGAAATGGCAGTGGCGACGTGCAAGTTTTGCAGCGTGATCTGCAGCCAGCAACTGTTCAACAACTGCGTAACCACTGCAGGACTGAGGAGACGCCCAGAGAGGAGCCGTGCGTGGGTGAAGAAGGGATGTACCTGCTTGGTGCAGCACCTTGTATGCTCATGACCGGTGACACCTCCAGGTCCGCGGGCAAGGGAAAACTAAAGCCGTCAGCTATGTTTCACCTCTCAGGCTGACACCTGAGGAGTGGGGGGAAAGCCCCAGCGTGGCAGTGGGTGACACAGCTGCAGAGAGGACAGGCCAGGCAGCCTCTCGCCATCGTGGGGATCCGAGGAGACAGTGTATGAGGGGTGGGGGTGTGCGATCAGGAGGTGTGCGCGTAGGGCACAGGACTCCCATGCGTGTGTGTACGGCTGTAGGGGTGTACAGGGGCAGCAGGCAGCATACGGTTGTAGGTACAGGTGCGAGGGGGTGTCTCGCATGGTACGAGCTGGCTGCGGGTGTGTGTGAGGAGGGCTGTGTCTGTGTAGTGACCTGTTGTCCCTGCCCAGGGTGGGGACGGCCTGTGGCAGTTGGGTGTGTGTGAGGAAGACTGGGTGTGCGAGGGCTGGCACCCTGAGGGCTGTCTGCAAGCACAGGAAGCGTCTGTGTGTGGATACAGGCGGTGTGTGTGTGTGAGAATAGGGAGATGTGTGTGAGGAGGGCTGTGGGAGTACAGGGGTGTCTGTGGAGCACTGCGAGTATACCCAGCGTGCCTATGTGCGAGGCAGGCTGCAAGTACAGGCACAGTGTGTGTGTAGGGCTGTGCATACAGGTGGGGTGCTACGAGGAAGGCTGCGTGCAAGCAGAGGCAGATGTATGCGTGAGGAGAGCTGTGCGTACAGGCAGATGTGCATGAGCACAGGTGGTGTTTGAGTGTGTGTGCGCGTCGGGCCGTACATGAGGACAGGCCGTGCGTGCATGTGAGGAGGGCTGAGCCTGCGTGGCGACGGGCGAGCTGTGCGAGGAAGGCTGTGTGAGGACAGGCGGGGCGGGG
>VYZV01011497.1:409602-421381 GCA_013401275.1 Pandion haliaetus | reverse complement strand
GGGGGGGTGTCTGCTCGGGGTTACCTGAGCCGGGGATGTGGGGCGGAGAACAGCCTTACGGGGCCGTATGGGGCTCGAGGGTGCAGGGAGATGGGGCTGTGGGTGCCCGGGGGGGCTTGGGCAGAGGGGAATAGACGGCAGATGCGGGAGTGTGGCAGGGGCAGGGGGAGGTGGGTTAGCAGGGCTGGGGCAACGCAGGAAAGCGAGAGCAGAGAGGCCGTGGGGACCAAGCAGCGTCGGGACGGGCCCCGGGATGGGGCCTGGGGTGGAGTGGCTGCTTAGGTGGGGGTCATGCGAGGTTGTAGGGGTGGGGACCGAGAAGGAGTCGCAGAGATAAGCAGCACAAAGATGGGCAGAGACTGCTGGTAGAGCGGGGGACTGGCGTGAGGCAAGTCCTGCAGATCTTGGCCTCCCCTTCCACTCTTGCTGTTTCCTTGTATGCTTTCCCATTAGTCTTCTATTCAGGGTTTCGCTCCTGTCTGATTGTCCTTTGTTTTGACTCCCATGAAGAGAAAGGAGAGGAAACAGGGTTTGGGATGGCGTTTTATGGAATATAAACTGAGGGTGGTCTGGCATGAATTCGTGCTCGGCCATTTTCCTTCATAAAAGCTGTTCTGTGTGGAGTTTCTTTCTCCCCAGGATTATAGGATGTGTGGGAAGATGTTTTTTGGGGGTTCCCTCCTTTTCAAAATGCCCTGTTTCTTGCAGAGTTCTGTAAAACCGGAGTAAAGTAAACAAGGGAAAAAATATAGTAAAGGTGGCCAAGCTATCCTGTCTGGCTGCTCTCCATCAACAACTAGTTTCTGTTCTTTCCGCTTTTCTGGCCTACCCTTACTTTGTGCGCTAAAAAATGTCACTTCTTTTGTTATGTTTGTACTTTTTTTAATTCTGGTTGCACTTGGTTTCATAGAGGGATAAGGTGTGCCTCTTGGCTGCCCCAGCTTTGTTTCTCGTGTTGCTACGAGCTGATGGTGTGCATGTAGGGTTATGTTGGCTTGGAGATGCTGAGAGTAGAAAGATGAAGGGCAAGATGAATTGCGGAAATTTACAGCTCGGTTGCTGGTGTGTCTTGCGAAGGGAATTGTTCCCTGGAAATTATTGTTTGGCATTTAATGTTACAGGCATCTGCCCTGTGTGGAATGTCATCTCTAGTGTTTTGTGTGGCAAAATCTGTACCGTGCACCCGGTGGTGGTGGTAAGGGACCTCTGGAGATCTCTAGGCTGACCTCCTGCTAGAAGCTGTCCTGTTAGAGCAGGGTGCTCAGGGCTGCGTCCAGCCCAGTTCTGAGTATCTCTGAGGATGGCTGTGCCACCCTTACTTTGGGCCTTGTCTGGTGTTTTACCATACTTATGACAAATACTTGTTTCTGTGTGCCTGGTTGGATTTTCTCGTGTTCCAGCTGGCGTCCCTTGTCCCTCATCCTATCCGTGCGCGTCTCTGAGAAGAGCCTGGCCCTGTCTGCTCTACATCTCCCGCTCAGTACTTGTAGACAGCAGTAAGGTTTCCCCTGAGCCTTCTCCTTCCCAGGCTGACCTAACTCCTCTCTCTCTGCCTTTCTTAATACATCCCATGCTCCACCACTGACTGCCTTGGTGGCCTCTGGTGGACTCCTTCCTGTATGTCACCACCCTTGTTCTGGGGAGCCCAAATTGGACCTAGCTCTCCAAATGGTCTTATGAATGCAGGATCCATCCCCTCACCCTGTGGGCTGCACTCCTGCTAACACGGCAGTGCTGGCCACCCTTACTGCAAGGGTGTGCTGCTGGCTCCTGGGCAATTTGTTGTTTTACCAAGTGCCTTCCTATAGATATGCTTTGCCAATAGCCTGTACCACTGCAGGGAGTTATCCCACCCCAGATGGGGAGGCTTTGCTCTAGCCATAGTTGAGCTTCCAGAGGCTTTTGTCAACCCGTTTTCCAGCTTGTTGAAGCCTCTCTGAAGAGCAGGCCTGCCCTCCAGCATGTGGTATGCTTTTCCCAAGTCTCCAAGCTTCTAGGGAGTGTACTCTAGTCCCTGTCCAGGTCATTAAAAGACTTAGAACTGGGGCTGGCCCCAGTGTTGATCCTCAAGGGATGCTATTAGTAACTGGCAGCCAGGTGAAGGTTGTAACTGCTGGTCACAATCCTTTGCGCCTGGCGTTCCAGACAGTTTTCCTCCCACCTTCGCTGTCCAGTTATCCAGACCACACCTCAGCACTTCGGTTTGAAGGATGCCATGGGAGACTTAGCATGGCCTTTGACACAAAGTTAAGGTGTCCAACACCCTCTACTCTCCCCTCAGCCACAGAGCGAGTCTTTTTATCCAGAAGGGGAGTCAGGCATGATTTGCCTTTGGTATACCTATTTCGGCTGGTCTCAGTCACCTTGTTGTCCTTCCTATACTTGGAAGTGGTGTCCAGGATTTGCTCCTTAACCTTTCTGGGCAGAGGGCAAGGCAGCTGGCTGATAGCCAAGGTTACAGTGCTCCGTTATTGTACATATGGATGAAGTCTTGATTTGACATATTACCGAGATCAACATATGGATGGATGCAGCTGTTTCTGTATGAGCGCTCTGTTCAGCCTGAGCCGGAGGAGTTTGTGTTACTGAATTGTTTCTGACCTCTGGTGCTGGTATCTCCCATTAATGGTTTTGTGTGCTGAAGTTGTGTGTGAACTCCAGGGCAGGATTAAATCCTGAATGGGATTTGTGCATAGTCATTTCATACACTTCCCACTAGAAGACAAACATTCAGCAGATAATCTGTTATTATTCTTGTGGCTACTGAAATGTGTTGTATGAACTCCAGACCTAACAGCTGCCAAAAGCAGCTTGCTTGCTATAGATCAATAATGCTCCTAGAAGCATACGTTGAGTCAGAAAGGATGGTCATCGCATTTGGCCTAATCATGAAACACTGTGAATTTTTGTTTTCAGAAACCAGTGGGTGCATTGCGCTTCTCTGATAAAGACAGATTTTAAACGCATAGTTGAAAGCTGTTCCAGAGGATACGAGGTGTCTTGCTCTCTTCTAATGTTGATGTGCAGTAGTTTCTGGATAGAGGAGCTGAGGAGTCTGCACTATGGGGGCTGAAGGTGGCACGCAAGTCTTCTTCTTAGTGTTTTGTAGCAGAGTGAGCATGCCGGGGGGGTTAGGAGCTGCTACTTGAATGGTTCTAAGACTCTGTGGGTAAGTTGTGCTATTGAGTTGTTCAGAGAAAGTAACTGGTTCTCCTGGTTCCTGCTAGGTTTCTACTGGTACATTTCTGATGGGGAGGGTGTATTGGTTTCCAATACAAATGGGACTCCCGTAAGCTAGCACAGTTCATGGGGAACATGAAACTTTTAAAAAGTGTAGGGAAGATGCCAGGGTATCAAATTCCAAAATGAAATATGGGATCTTCCTTACTGTCCAGAAGGAACTCCTGGAATCGCCTGTCTCCAGTGTAGCAGAAGTGAAGATTTTCTTAACAGCTGCCGTATAACCATGAAATAAATGGCTGCGTGATGAGAGTGGGCTGTTTTTGTTTGGAAGGAGTCATGGTGGGCTGGCCTGCCACTTCATGGAGTGGACTGGCAGTCTGCACGATCACAGACCGTATGGGAATGTTGGATAAACACCAGATCTGAGAAGCTTGGGACCTCTGAGCTGGAATTTGGGGCCTCTGATGAAAAAATGCATGTGGGAGAGAGATGTTCATTGTTCTAGCTAGTGCCAGGCTCCGCTTTCAGGAGAGTGCTGTGTCAGCTGCCTGGAAGAGAACAGGTCATCTCAGTATCAAGAGACTTTCCAACAGCTATTCTGTCTCCACCTTCTCTGGGATAGTTTAATTGTAGTATGACAAGTATTTCTTTAGTGGTGGTAATTGATTGAGCCCCACTGCAGGTTTATGCCCCTATGGCATTCCCTTGATGTAGTAGTGAAACAATGTTTTTTGCATTTCCATCTTGCACCAATTTGAGGAACTTAAATTTTTCCACCTTCCCTCCCCCTCACCCTTTGTTTTTTCCTGGATTATTTTTAATCTGCATCAGCTACCCGATCTGGTTCTGTGGGACTGTGTGAACAGCTGAATGGGCTCAGTGGGAGGGCTGGGAACAAGGGGATGGGGAAAGAAAGGAGAGGAAGGATGGAGGAAGAACTACTGAAGCCAACACTTTTTGCAGAGACAAATGTCAGTTTATGCTTTTAGATGAAAAGCTTTTTTATATGTTCTTGACTTTTAAGAGTTACTGTCTTGTTTGGAGCATACCAGGCTGCAAAGTTATCACCAGTTTTGCGTCTGTGGTACATCTAAGGTGTGTTTAAACAGCATTGGAAGATATGATCACAGGTCAGTGAAGCACCTATGTGCTAGCCCTATCTAACACGATCAAACTAAGTGAAATTATGACCCCACAGTGCCTGGCATGGGCACCTAAGATTCCCAGCAGCTTTATTGCACAGTGCTAGAGACCGAAGCTCCACAATTTACTTGGTGGTGTTATCCTTGCTCACTAGATCAGACGTGGTATTGGTGTGCCTGTCTGTGCTGCAGTCATACTTCTCATTTCAGTGTAGCCATCCCCAAAGTTTTTAAGAATGGCAGTATGACATCTCTCTGTTATTATAGGGTGTTATTAATGCGTGGCTGGGGACTATGGTTTGACCTGCCCCCCATCCCGTTACATACCCCAGTTTGGCATCCAGATTCTCCTGGCAGCATATGACTCTTGACAACCATACTGCTGCCAGAGACCTGTGAGCAGATGGGTGCCTTGGTCCTCTTGACATCACAGTGATGTCAATAATAATTTTCTGTGCTGTTCCTGGTAAAGAACTGAGGTACAGAGTTATTAAGGAAACTTGCATAGAAGCATGTTGAGTCCCGATCTGAAGCATGTAATTCAGATAATTTAAGTGCAGAGGTATGTGTAAACTCTCCTGTCCCCTTGCTTTGTTATCAGTGTGCACGTATTTTGGGTTGCAGGAGGGGTTACTCTGGGATATTTTTGGTTTGGTTGTGTTTGTTTACTTTTTTTTTTTCTTTCTTTCTTTATTAACTTTCAGCTGAAGTGGAGTATTTGAAGGTAACCTGAGCTAAGAGTGGGTTTACTGGAGAGAGGTATTAAATAACCAGTAAAGATAATAAAAATGAGAGTTTATTCTTGCAACTTACTAATAGGTTTCTGTGGTCATTGGCCCTAATAAATATAGGACGGCTTCTAGCTTATCACCTTCCAGCAACAGCCAGGCAGTGGGTTTCTTCATCCTTTCATTATTTCTACTTACAGTTTATCTTCTTACAGTCTTCCTTTCCTTCCCCCTCTCTTCCCCTACATTGGACTGCTTCAGCATTCATTAGCCTTTAATTGGGAAACGTTGCATGGTGGGGACCGTGTTGTCAGCCAGCTTAGGTGTGTTTGGGGGCTAGGCAGTGTCAGTACACGCTCTGTGGATTTATAATAGCTGTAAAGCCGTTTGCAGCTGTCAAAACGGAGCGAAGGCACTAAGCTTGCTTCTGCCAAAGGAGGGAAATCTGGCTTCCCCCCCTCCTTGTCCCCAGCAGGCTGGTGCTCACCTACTGCCTCTTCTCGTTTTTCTTGGCTGCCTCTTTGGCCAGATTGGTGTTGCCGGCCCGTTAGAAAGTCAGCACAGCAATGGAGATGGTTTTCTGCTGGGTTAGTGATTTTAAGGAGTTCCCGGGCTGGTGTGTGGGAGGCTGTGCCAGGGCAGCCAGCCGGCCGGGCTGGGCTGGGGGGGCACCGCCTGGCTGTGGCGGGGGCTGGTGGTGGTTTGGTGGGCAGCTGAGCCACATCTCGGCAGTGCCCGTGCGCTGTTCTACTCCTTGGCAGCCTTTGGAGCCCGTGGGCCTTGTTGGTGTGTTTTGTCTTTCAGTGAATAAAAGACGCTCAGTAAGAAATTGTGGAAAAGGGACTTTTAAACTCTTTAAGCATCTCTTTTTGTTTAACTAGTTGGATTTGGGGTGAATGTAAGAGATTTTCCTTTCACTTGCATCTGGTTGTTTTTCAAGTGACTTTTCATGTTTCAATATCTTAGCCTTAAATTAATAAAGAGTACTTGATCTCTCCCCAGTAGGATGAGAAGAGAATAAGATGGTTGTTGTTATTGTTTTTATTTCGATTTATAAACGACTCCTGAGCAGTTTGGGGTCGCTTGAAAGCATGGGTATGAACCATTGGAGGTCTCCTCCTGGTCGTTCTGCACATCTTCTGGCAACGAGTAAAACTGTTAAGGCAGTGTTACTTCTGCACCAAGTAATGAGTTTTTGTACTGTATCTCATTGCTTTGTAAGATCATTATTTTTCTAAATCCCCAAACAGGTAACTGACCAAGCCTTTCAGCTGCTTTGCCTGACTTCGCTTTGCCTGACTTTCCCATGAGGTTTAGATAACTGGAACTGTTGGGAAGGATGCTCTTGTAAGATATTACGGTTCTAGGTCTTTAGTGTCTCGGATCTCACTGCCATAGATGTAATATACAAAGAGGCCCTGCTTCAAAGTGTTTTTTAGAGTCTGGTGTGATTCCTCCTCTCCTTTTTACTTGTAAAACCAAATTTGGTCTGTTGGACTGTCTGTTGTTAACAAGAACTAATGAGTTTCTCCTGTAATTATTTAATGCGTAAGAAAGCATTTCAGTAGGAAAAGACATTGAGAATTTTTTTTAAAAAGGCACAACCTTCTTTTAAAAGGAACTTTGTGATGCCCCAGGGGCCAATTCAAAGAGGGTTGAACCCTGGTGCTTAGATGAATAATTGAATTTTTTCTCCATTGCAGATGGCAAGTTTCTTATATCCCTTGATATGGGATACAGCTGTTCCTGGAGGTTAATACATTGCGAGGTCCTCAGAGTTGGTGCTGGATGTTAAAACATAACAAAATTTAAGCTTTAAATGTATCTGGCAACCTTTTTATGTTAATTTATTTAACAATTTTTCTTTAAATATACAGTAAAGCCTAAGATGAATTTAAGGAAGATAGTGTTCTTTTTGGAAGCTTCAGGAAATGTCTTCTCCCCCGTGCTGCTTCGACATTTCTGCACACCAGTCTTTTTTTGAAGATTCTTAGTGGACTAAACACTATTTGATGCCTCAAGAAGCAGGGAAACAATTCTTATCTCAGCCTGTAAAGACAATAGCATGCGTACTTCTGATTTACTTGTTTCCTTCACAAAAAAAGCTTGAAATTTCGGCCTGACCTTGGTGAAGAATATTTGTGTTTACTTACAAGCTCTGATGGTTGGATGAGACCTAGGCCTGACTGAACAGAGGAGTCCCCTCAAGCAAAGCTCCTGATCTGTATCTTGGGTGATCAGTTTACTGCCAGTGTGGGGACTTGTCCTCTATGTACAACTCCACTGCCTGTGGGATGTGAGTGTGAGTAGTGTGTCTTGTGAGAAACATGAAGGCTTCCTCTGTTTTTTTTATCCTCTTAAGCTGTAAGGGAAGGCTTAAGTCTTGAAGAATGAGGTTTTCTTCATGGTCTCCTCATGCAGAATTAAACATCTGTTTGTATTTGGTATATCACTCCTAACTAAACCTCAGTTTCTGCTTGCTGAAGTAAGTGAGGAGGCAGATGAATCACCTTCAGGAGAAGGACCTGTGAATACCGGTGAAGCTTTCAGGCTGTGTAGCCCAGCCCAGAAGGAACCATGCACACAGTCTCCTTTTCCAGCTCTTTGGCTGGATCACCTTTAGGAAGGGTGTTGCTGAGATAATTTTTACTTGACTTTGATCAATGAAGTAAAGTGAAGAAGTTAGTTGGCAGCTTTGAAGTGAGTTTGCAAGCGAAAGAAAAAATTTAGGCTTCCCCAGCCTTTTACACGTGTGTTACTTGCAAGCTGTTTAGTCTTTGTGGAGCCTGGGATTTCACAGCTCTGGTTCTGTGCATTGCCAGATCACCAAATGTGAGTTGTGTCAGATATGGCCCACGGTAATGTTTCTGTTAAATTGCACATGATGTGCTCTGGTTAATTTGGGGACTTTATGCTTTTATGCAAGATGTAGGAGGACAGACGATACTTGATCAAGCATAAAGTTAGTGTGGTGTGAGCAGATGATTCCTGATTTAGCACAGAGCTTGTCCTTACGGAGTTAAGTTGTCAACATCTGAGCAAGTTTGAACCAGCCATGTGAGACAGTTATAGTGGATGTTTCTTTTGGTAGAGGTGTCAATTTAAGCAATGCCTGCTCTCAGACGCTTGTTACTGTCCTCACATTGCTTCCTTAGCTGGGCTTATGCAGCTCGAGGTGGCTATGCAGCGAAGCAGATCAGGGAATTGGTTTGGTTGGAAGACTTTTTGACGCGGGTGAGTTCCTAATCAGGTTTACCATGTGCATGCTTGCCTCCTCCCATCCAAGGAGAAGCTGTCACAACGTGAGGGGGTAGTATGAGAGGGCGGGGGATGAATCAGCTTCACTGGCAATCTTGTTTGAAGAAACATCTGTAAAACTATGGCAGGAGTTTATACTTCATCTGTGCTTTACATTGTGAAGCCATGATGGTTTTGATCTGGCACTGAAACCTCTACTCCTGGACTTAATATGCTGTCATACCGTTGCCCAAGCAGCTAATTCATGTTGACTAACTGAAGTTGAACATTGCTCTTAAAAAAACCAGACAGACAAACCCAAACAAAACCCCACAACTTTTGTTACTGTTGTTTTGTTTCTTGAGGGTGATACCAAACTTCTTGTCTGAGTGCTTCAGAGGTTCTCATTTTTGCAACTCTTGAGATACTTCCAGGGAACATGAAGCTGATTTCTTGTCATCTTTTATGCTGCCTAAATATGTTTTGAAAAATAATGTTCTTCTTATCTGTCCTTAGCAATGAGAATTGCAATGGAACAGGGTGTTCTCTTGGCTGCTAGAGAAGAAAATTATTAGGGTGCAGTTTGTGAGGATACTCTTCTCCCATGCTGCCCCCTTCTCCAAAATACTCACCCGTGATTTAAGGAGTTCTCTTCTTACTAGTTTCTCCATCTGCTCAAGTGTTTCTCTGGCTTTTCTGTAAATTAGATCATCATGGTCTTCCCTTACAAACCCACCTTTGGGGAAGGGTCTTTCGTTTTTTAAGACTGGACTATTTCCATGGTATTGCCCCACAAAGAGTTGTACTGGTGCAGCTGAAATTATGTAGGCTCGCTACTTTGCTACTGCAGGAAGTGTTTGTATAGCTACATCCTTGGGAACTTAAGTGGCAGAAGAAGTGATACAGAACGGGCTTTGTGTCCAGAGGACTTCAAATCATGCTTAGATATCTCATGTAAAGCAGAGAATAAAAAAGTGGTTCTCCAGGAATATTTAGCTTATACTTGTCCTGCAGGAAGCTGGAGGGAGTTGACTTAGTGAACCTAAAGGGTCAGTGCTGCATGCAAATGTCTCCATTGTAGCTGGGATATTGGGAGTGGATTAATTGAAATGGGTTTCCTGGTACTGCCATATAATTGATTTCTAGCAGCAGAATTGTTTCTTCTTCCTCAGGGTAGTACTTTGGAAGCTTAATTTTATTTCCAGGATTCTCACAGATTCTCTTTTCAGGTCTTGTTTGTACACAGTCTCCCTACCTTACCTTTAAGCTGGCGTCCCTATTAACAGTCACATCAGTGTAGCATGGTTCTTATCAGAAGAATGACCTATGAAGTACAGCTGACACCCATAACCTTTTTTTCAGAAGTACCCACAGATTGCTGTCCTTCGTTTTTTTCCACAGATCTTCTGCAGTTGAAAACAGCCAAGAGTGCTGTGAGGAACAGAAATAAGGATGTTGACTTTATCTAAAATTTGTGTGCTTTCTGCCATGAGGTGGTTCTTCCCCTTCTTCTGCTCCCACTCCTTTGTAATTTTGCGCTTTTACTGGGAAAGGTATAATACGTATTGAACTCTTGTGCCTCATCCAGAGCTGAGATCTTGAGTCTCTAGATTGTTGCTGCTAGGCAGAATACCTGCCTTCTTCCCTGGCAGAGAGGGTAAACATTTGGGAACACACTTGGTCATAATGAATCAGATCAGAAGTTAATTGAGCCTGGGACCTGCCTGGAACAGCACTGACAATAGAGGTGTTGGAAGGTGTGTAAGAAAGTGTGCAAGCACTTTTGATAATTCCCCCAAACACTGCACAATCTCCAGTGATTTGCTTTAAAACCTAGTCTATTAATTGTTTCTGAAATGGGAACTGTTTCATATCTCTAATTGTCTGTCTTACCTTTCTCACTTTCTCTTGTAGTTTTAGTATCTATGTTTTTTTAAGATGGGGAACAGTGATCAGAACTTAATTATCTTTGAGACTTCTGTCCCTTTGTGAAATGTTTTAAATCAAACAAAGTGTTCAGGAGTTGATAGGGAAGAACTAATGCATGGATAATGGAGTTGCATAAACCTTGTTTCACTAAGAATCAGGCAAAAAAAATTATACGAGGTGGCTGGACAGGAATTTTTCTTCCCCCCTTTGACATGGTAGAAAACAAAGAACAGAAGACCTTTGGGAAGTTCCAAATCCCTTAATGTTTCAGTTGAAACTGGATCAAGCAACCGTCAGTTTGTCCAAGCAAGTTGCATGTCATTAACTTGGATGGGGTTTTTTGCTGCAAAAAGGTAGGGAATATTTCTTAGCTTGAGTAGAGTTCTGTGTGGTAGATATTAGAGTTTTTGTTTGTAACCCTTATAGGTCCTTCAGAGGTTTGGTTTTGGGTTTATTTGTTTGGGGTTTTTTTCTAGTATCTCTTACTATATGAGAAGAGCTTGTACTGATAAAAGTTTGTATCAGCTTTTTTATAGGTCTGTGTGTAATCCGTAGTCCTGTTACGTGGACCTTGCCATGAATTGCTTCTACTTTAGGGTTATGGTTTGGGGAATATTGAACCTGGATTTTTGGAGGCAAGTCAGAAGAACTGATACGTAGGTTTCATCTCAAAACAGCCAAGTTATTTTGGCTGTCCCTTTCTAGATACAAGTTCTGCGCATTTGGAAGAAAATGTAATGTGAACATTTTGTTTACCATAAGAATGTACTGATAATCCTTGTTTCTTGACTGTTTTACAGTTTGGGAATTTTTAAGGTGAGGAAATAAAAGCCTATTCCTGCTTCTTTATGTTCTTGGCTTTGATCACATTCTCCTGGGCAACCCACCTTTAGAAGTAACAGTTTAGCCATTAGAAAAAGAGATGAATTAACAAACTCAAGAAAATCAACTACCTGTTTCTTACAAGCATGCTGACTGAGTTAAAGTATGATACTAAAGTATGATAAAATAACATATTGATATTTGTACTGATTATCAGTTTCTGCCCATTTTTGTACAGGTGTATGTTTTATGGGGACTTGGCAAAAAGTACATGGGTTTCTCACTTGTATGTTTGTGAATTTGCCATGTTTTGTTCCTTCTAACTGTTGGGGGCTGGAGTGGCATCTTTTTCTATGTTTTGTTATTGAAAATAAGAGTAGAAGCTGGTATGAAACTAAGAACATGGACTTCTGCCATGCATTTTGAATGTGTGAGGCTGAACTTCCTTTAGTACAAAGCAATCTCGAGCGGCGCTTCTGCATGCGTATGTGTGTAGATGCATGCTTGGAATTTGATTGTCATTACAGAGGCTTTAGTTTATTAAATGAATCTGAGTTCTCCTTTACTTGCATGTATCTGGACTCTTCACTTTACAGCTCCAGGGTTCTTTCAAGTCATGTTGTTTTTCTTGGAGAAGGGGTGGAAAGGGGAGTTGAACATGCTGCATATCCTTGTATATGTACATCTATAAATGCTTTTTTTTTTTTTTTTTTTAGGCTTTTTATAGTTTTTTTTGTG
>VYZV01011497.1:399372-409541 GCA_013401275.1 Pandion haliaetus | reverse complement strand
TTTTTTTTTTTTTTTTTAGAGGCTTTATAGTATATTATGTGAGCTGATAGAATCTGGAGAGGCTGTATGCTTGCTCACCGCTAAAGTGCTTGGCTCATGGGTGTTATGATGATGTATTTGGTTTTTAATACCTAGGATGTTGTCTCCCCAGTACATCCCTATAGGCTCGGAATTCTACAGGCACCCTTGTTACACTGTCTGCACACCCTCCAGGAGGGCAAGACCAACTTTCCATTGTAAGGGCTGGTCTCGCAAGAGAAACAAACATTTTACATAATTACAAAACAGCATTGTAAATTAAGATTTTCTATACATATAATTTCAGTGTGTAATTAACTAGACATAACTGCTATTTTGGAGGGAGTGTGCTCATATAACTCCCTGTATAGGCTAACTCTCAACATCTACTCAACCTGGAAAGCTATGGGAGCTAGCAGAGGAGTCATGCTGTAGAAACTCCCAAGTGAAGATTATTAACTGCCAGGCTGAAGTAGGAAATCGTAAAGGGAAGGGTAGGGCTGCAACAGTTCCTTTAGGAGTGTTTTCTGGCTCCAGTCTGAGAAGCTGCAAGTACATCAGGAGAATTTGGCTGTGGATTGCTTTGCTTGTGCATGGAGCCATCCCACCCTCGTTGAACGGAGTTTGCAATGTCAATAGACCTGATGGTGACCTAAAACATTCGACCGGCTGCCAGAGCCTGCTGGGTCTTGTGACTGGTAGCTCTCTTCAGGATGGCAGCCTTCCTTGCTGAAGGAAGCCTTGTCTGTTTTTACCTGACTTGGGACTGTTTTCACTGTGGTTAGAGACAGGGTAGTCACTGTTCTGGATGGACGTGTACACGCCAAGTTGGTCTGTCATTGCAAATTTATATCTAGGAAGTTTACTGCAGGCTTTGGGCTTAAGGAAGTGGTGCAGTGGTGTGTTAATCTTGATCCGTTGGTGAAAACCAAGCTTTCTGCTTTAGCAGAGAGAACTTGTTGCTTAGGTAATTTTTCCCTGTTTTGTTGTGGCGAAGCCTTTTTATTGAGACCGGGCAGCTAATCTCAGGAACATGTTGTGTGAGCAGTAGATTCTTCTCATAAGCATGGTCCCTTTTGAGATGTGTGTTTTTGTTGCCGACCGCTTTCGGCAAGCTCCGTTCGGTTGCTGGACTGGCCTGAGGCTATCCGCACCTTAGGGCCATAGAGCACAGACACCAATATGAGGATGCAGCAAATGGCGTTTATTCGATTGCGCAACAACTTTATATAGTCGTCTTGTCTCGTGCTAGCTCTCGCGATAAGTGGCAACAGCAGCGTCCCATCCCTAATTCCACCTACCTTTCCGTCACATCCCGAGATATTCCGCTCGCCACATCCCTACATGTTTTGGATAAAGATTTCAGTCAAGGGTTATTTGTTTTGATCTTTATCCTCGTGAGCCTTTTGACTTGGCAACTTTGCTCAGAAGAGCAAAGTTAGCTTGATAACTGGGGTACTTCAACCTATTCATAATAAATTTAGTGATGGTTTGCTGTTAACTGTATGGAGTGAAGATTTCTGCAGGAGATGTTGCTTGCTTTTGCCATGTCCCTCATAAATGACTATAGGTATTTCAGATGCTTTTGTGCTTGGGTTATTGTTCCATTTCCAACTCCTTTTTGAGGAGTTGAGCAGCAGTAGTGGTGTTGCCCATAGTGCAGCAAGCCGAGGATGAGGCAGGACGTATCCTGTGCATGCAGTAGTCACAAATACTGCTGTCCAGTAAATGTGAATTGAACTTGTGCTGACAGTATATGTTTAATATCTTCATTGATCCATGAAAGAGATTAATTATAAATACCTGGTTCATGTATAATGCTAGGTATATTGGACCAGAGAATTCTTTTAGCAACAGAAACAACTGTTTCAGTTTTGCATCTCTGTAATGAAAATACTGTGCTGGTGAGGCTTTCTCTGTTGAAACTCTTACCTGTTCTGTAACTAAACATTTCATCAGGTGACAGCTGCTGTGAGTGTTGCTGTTTTTTGAATAGCCAGAAGGCAATGGGACCTGGGCTCTGCCAGGTGAGATTGCTTGATATGTAGGCTGAAAGCAGTGTAGCCTCTCCAGCCTCCTCTTTCATGGGAATGTAGACCAGGAGGGATTGTGTTATCCAAAATGTAAAGTGATTGACAGTTCCAGGACCAACCTGCTGAATAATTTGAAAAGTGGAGCTTACTGAAAGAAACTGGCCCAAAGTTGAATTTGAAACCCAGAGTATGAAGAGGCATATATTTCCTGTAAGAGAGGTCATAAAGTAAGCAGGTCATCGTAAGTTTATGCACTCTCTTGATGCTCATCTTTAATTCAGGGCAGCAGCTTTGTGGATTGGGCAGGTGAAATATTTGCAACAGTGAAGTTACTTCTTTATCATGTGTCTGGAAATGCATATTGTACCAAACAGCGGTAGTGAGTGTGGGAAGAGGAAGGCTTCAACCTCCCTCCTGTCCTGAGTATATTTGCAGGCTAACGCAGTATGCAGTGTGTTAAGACTTTCTGGAGGTATGGTAGGGAGTAGTATTCAGCGAGGTCAGTCCTCAGAAAGCACTTGTAGCTTGAAAGGCAAATGTAAATTGGGAAGGATAAAAATACTTTTGGGCATTTTTGCAACTTGATCACCTAAAAGCCCATAAGGTTATTAGGTAGCTCAGACATGTCTAATCTTATAAATATATGACCTCTAGACAGCGTGTTTTCTTTCTTTTGTTGTACCCCCTCCTGATTTTCTTTTCCATGGACTGGTGTAGACTTAATCAACAGCTGACCTGGAGAGGGCAAAGGGGGAAGCTATTTTGCAACAATGTCTTTAAAGCATATGAGAGCAAAAAGAAAGCCTGTTATGTTTATTGCTGATTGAGAACAATTATTTTACAGCCTTTGTGGAAACTTTCCATCTTCTGTGGTCTGTAGGCTGTCATGCTAGTTTTAGCTGCTGTGCTGTTGCAAGTATGCTTGTGTCTGTGTGTTCTAGCTGTTCAGTACCTGTGTAATACAGCATTGCTTTCTAGTAAGTTGTGCATATTCTCAACTTCAGAAAAAAATGTTGTGGGATATAAAAGCTTTTTGGGTAGATTTATGTATGCAGGTACTTCTATAACAGTATAGGCAAGAGAAAGAAATACATCTTGAGTTTGAGTCAGAAGGTGGTGAGATGTGTGATGGTCCCTACTGTCTAGTGGCATTGCCACACTCCCCAGTCATTCATTGTTTTAGCCTGGTCACAGATAATTCTGTAATGTGCGTGAGTGATGCTGTTAATTATGGTCGTGATGTGGATGCATAGCTGATTAATTCGGGGACTGTGAGTTTAACCTGCAAGCTGTCGTGAAGGTATGGGATTGAATCTCCAACCTTTGTTCAGGCGGTTGGGTGGTAAGGGGTGAGCTTCATGTGTTTTATGGTGGTTGCTGTTTGTAAGGAAACATGCTGTGCTTGTGGGATGCAGAACGGATAGGCCAGTCCTTTTCTTCAATCGTGTAAGCATGAAAGCCAATAAATTAGCAAGGACAGACAGTCTGTTGTGTTTGAAGGGTCTGACTTGTTGTTTTGCTTGCTGTCAGGCTCTACTTTTCTGTCCCTAGACCTTGTTTTTTGTTTTAGTGGACTCTTTCCTTCCTGTTCTGCGGTAGGAGCCGAGATGCGTATCTTCCTGTCATTTAGACGTTTGTTAATTTTGTCTCTTTCCCCATCCTCTCTTTCAGCCCAGGGCACAGAGACTCTGGCAGTTGTGCACATGCAGGATGTCTCCCGTTGACAACCGGATTGTTGGGAGCCTATAGAGGATTTCTGTTATCCGATGTGTGTGTGTGTGTGTGCGCGCGCAGTTGTACCTACTGTCCTGAAAGCAAACTGGGGATAGTATTAGTTGGGTAGGCAGTATGAGAAGGATGCACTTCCACAGCATGGGAGGAAGCTGGAGATGAAGGGGAAGTGCTGCTCAAGGGGAAGGGAGGTGTTTTGAAGTATAGGGGTCAATGGAGCATGGTGCTGTACCTCCTTTAAACCTGGTGTGCAGGAAACCAGCCTTCATGGGTTTTGTTGCTTGTGGAACAATTTAGAGTGGTCTCACATGCTAAAGCATCAGTTTGGAGAGTGGTTTGTTGAATGCAAAATTTCTTTATTGTACATGTGCAACAGCAAGTAACTCGAGCATTTTTCTGTGCAGGATAGCATTTTAATTTTAATTAAAGTATTTAAAATCTCTATGAAAAATGCAAATTACTCCCTTCTGATCTGCTCACATTCTGTTTTATGTGATTTGCAGTATGCTCTGCATTGCTTGCAGAGAGGAAGAAACCCTTTTCCAGGTAATTTGAGTAATGGGAAATAGGTCTCCATTAGTTGCATAGCTACTGGTGAAATGCTTAGCATAGTTGTGGGATTAGTCTAAAACACGGATGAGATGTACTGGGCTGTGCATTTGTGATGTGATGAAGTCATCAAGCAGTGGTCTTAAGTATGCATCTCTACACCGTGTCATGTGTCAGCTCTTGAAGCATCCCGTCGGACAGCTTCGGTTCTGCCTTTCTGCCAGCTGTGTGCAGTTGGCTGTTTTCTGTGAGGTTCATTTGCAGAGTGTGGGTTTGGGGATGTTCCAGCTGCTGAATAAAACAACGTTTTGGGGGCTTTATTATTCAAGACTGTTGGTTACCATTGTGAGCTGTTCTTTGGTAAACCATTCATCTGTGATAAACTTTCTTTAAATCCATGCCAGATTTTACAGTTGATAAACTGTAGTTACATGAGAAATTGAGTTAATGTTCACTTGAGGTAGAAAATGTGTCTGTGAGAATATATGCCCATATGTGCACACAAAAAAGCTGTTAGAAAAATGATGGGAACTATGAACATTTGTAACAGTCACCTGAAACCCGTGGAATTAAAGACAAGGTTATATTTTCAAGACAGAGATTGACATTTCCTGTAGTTTTCATTTTTAATTTGCAGTCACAGTGTTCAGAAATGTAGATTTTTTGCATCAGCCTCAGCCAAAGTACCTGGAGTGAGGGGTAGCTGGTTGTCTTGGGAGTAATGAGAGGGGTGTGGGGAAAGAACTCGTCCTTTCTTCGGGTAGCATAGCCTTGAGCCGAGATGTGGCTGGTGAGCTTGGAGGCACCTCGAGGCTTCCACATCCTCCACTGCAGCAGCCTTGTATAGCATGGGTGTCTCTACTGAGGGAGAAAAGATTTCTCCTTACTCTGCTGATCTGTAAATTGCTTAATGCCTGTCATTGTTATTTCAGTCAGCAGTTGTTACTGCTGAAGCTGCCAAATATCTGTTTGGTTTTGTGACTTCTGGTAGAGTTGGTCATAGTAACATTGAGCCTGTTGTGTGTTTGGTGTGCTGCTTGGGAGTGGAAATTTAGGATCTGGGTACTTGGGTGTTTTAACCATTTCTAGGAACTTTGTTCTTCTACAAACCAGATGTCCAATCTGAATTTCTTAGATGAGATCATTTTGCAGTCGGGAAGAAAGTTTTGGAGTCACTCAGATGCGTGTTAGTGTGTGTGAAGATAGCTGATGATCAGTCTGAGAGGTCTGGAGCACAGAATGCACAAAAATATAAAAAAACCTGAATGTAGTATTTCTATGCCTTATTAGCCCTGGTTACACTATGTATGGTTAGGTAACCCAAGGTGCGCACTGTTTGAGTATTGGCAGTGCAACCTTGTCACTCATCACTTCAACCAAGACCATGTTGAGACTTCATTGTCAAGGTGTCTTTGCAACTCGTGGCATATGACACATTTTTTGGAAAGACAAGAGCTTGGAAACTTTTTTTTTTTTTTAAATTGTCACTCTTGGGAGTGTAACCTCCGAGACTCCTGACTTGTGCCTGCTCTCCTAAGGCAGCCCAGCCCTGTTGAAGGGACATGAGGGCACTTGAGGTGCTTGCAGGTAGTGCAAGCTGCGGTTCCTGGCTGGGTCATTTGCCCAGCGTGAGCTGCTGCCCTCTTGTCTCTCACAAGCGGCTCGGCCTGTTAGCGCCAGGGAGGCCTACGGATAACGTGAGCTGTAAGCAGTAGTGGGAAAATAATCGGTGTCTGGAGCTTGAGTAGTGTGTTACACGGGGAATTGGAAGGGCTGCTGTAGGACGTGATAGGTAAATGCTCTGGTGTCTCCCTGGCCACCCTGGCGATAGGAGGGGAATCGTTAACTCTTCAGGGTGCAGCTTTTCAGGAGGGGAGGCCCTGGGGGTGTCTGTCTTTGGGCTGGGAAGGAGGTTAACAGTATCTCTGATACCGACGGCCCTTTTAACAAGCATCTCAGGGAGATTGAGGCTAACAGCTTCAGTCCTTGTCTCTATTTACAAAAGGCTAGCATCGCTAAACACCCATTCAGCATTGGAGCATCATGCTAATGTGTTCATTGCAGAAGATTACCTCAGTGGTGCCCAGCGGCTATGGGTGTTTTGTTCCAAACACAAATGAGCTGGGAAATCTGGAGGGAAATCGTCTTAAATTTAGTAGATAGTCTTGGAGGGAATTGTTGTTAGATCTTCATGCAAGGTCAGCACTCGAGGGTGGGTGGCTGTGGTGGGGAGGTGAATCCAGCCCTCTTTTTGCCTCACTTAAGGCTTCGGGTTTGGCTTCTGGGCTATTGGGAGATAAAGGCCAAGTCCGTTCAGGACTCTTGTGCTTCTATTTCCTTACCTGTAAAAGGGAGTGTTTAAGCTTGGAGTTCAGTAATGCCAAATAATTTATATGGCACTCCTTGATGCCTCTCTGAATTTTTTGCAGGCACTACCTTGGGTAGAGAACTAATTTTCTTCCTGTAACTTAGGATGTTTATCGTGTTCGAAAATATGAGTTTTACTGACCTGTTTGGCTTACTATATGGAGTTGAGGGTATTCTAGGATAATATAGGCATAAAAGACCAGGAAGTAGAGAAAAAGATAAGAGAGAAAGAAAGAATGAAACTATTTGTATTCTAAGTAATTGTGCAGTATGTGTAAGGTGAGCTGGATGGGAAGATGAAAGACCGCATATTGCTGGTGAGAAGTGGCTGGATTTTGATAAGAGGAAGCAAGTAAAGACAACAGTGTGATCAAAGTGGAAATAATCTGATCAGAGAGTGAAGGAAGATCATATGCTTTGNTGAGGAAGACCTCTTTTAAAAAAAAAAAAAAAAAAAAAATTCTGAAAGTGAGTTGATTGCCTTCAGATTGCAGTAGTATATGTTCCTTATACTGGCATGCATTTTATATTTCCTTGCTTAAAATCCTGGATTTAGTAGGAACATTTGAAATACTGCTTGTGCCAAGAAATGAATTTGGTATGGTGTCTCTTGACAGGTATACGTGTGAGGTTTTGATTCGATTTTTAACAGTTCATACTTTAAAGAGTCTTTTTTCTCTTTGTCAGATTATGTCTACTTCGAAAATTCCTCAAGTAACCCATATTTGATACGAAGAATAGAAGAGCTCAATAAGGTAAAAATTTTTTTCCATCAAGTCTTTGAAGTTAATTGAATTTATGATCTGTTTGATTTGATTAAAATCAAAACAATTCTTTAACAGTTCTCTGGTAATTAGAAGCTTAAAAATACGTTTTGTTCAGATAATTTTCTGGAATGCTTTGAGACCTGCTAGATTGCTCTCCTTTGGTATGAAAGGACTGAGTGTCAAGGTAGGTCATTCTGAAGGTGATCGTGCCCACCTGTAGGGCAGGAGATTTCTGCAGTTCTTCAATTCCGTGCCAGGATCATGCGATATGAAGATAATATAACAGCTTGCCTAGAGGTTGGAGAGCTTTGTAATTTGATCTTTCTTGGGGGAGACTCTTGCTTGACAGGAAGGTTTGGACCTATTATCTGCTTCCTCAGACTCTGTCTTTGCCGGTTGTCCTTTGGGCCAGTGTATTATTTCATCTGCCAGATTTCCCTTTCATTGGATCGAAAAGGGAAGCATGATAGCTTGTATGTGGGAAGCCAGCTGACGTCCTCGATGCTGAAATTTTACCTAGTTGAGGAGGGAAAACTGTTCTGAAGCCATTAGTTGTGTCCTAAACATGCCACTTTCTCAGGTTTAATACCAGTGTGTCCATTGCAGCCCATGCAGAAGGAATGTAACATTGCTGGTTTGGTTTTTAATTTAAATTAACTGACTAAATTGAGGTCTTTCTCTTCAGCCACCAGTGATGGAAAAACATGTCTTTCTAAAAGTTACTTGGAAGAGAATATTTATCAATATAATGACAAATAAAGAATCTGAAGGCTAGGACATCCTTGTAACCCCCCTTCTTTTTAGTGGAGGTCTTTTGTAGAAATACTTTGTCTGTCTTCCATTAATGAAACAAGAGTGAGTTTTTAAAATGTCCCCAGTGGATCCATAGCTGTGAGGTATCAATAGCTGTATTCCATCAGTTACAGGGTGCAGATTTGTTGATCACTTTCTAGGAAAGTGTTGTTTTCCCCTCTTCCTTCCCTCTTCGTTCTTCCCCCTCTTTGAAAAAAGAGCTTCCAACCTGGATCTCTCATTTTGGTGCAACTCTTGCTTGAGCTGTACTTTCTCCGACCTGCTCTTTGAAATGGGTCTTTCAGGTTGAAATGAATCATATATCATGTTGTTGCCTTTTTTCACTGAGTGTAAATGAAACCTGGGCAATTAAATGAAATAGACAATTCTACATTGTAGTTGTCTGTGTTTAAACAAGACGGCTTCTGCCTTTGTATTTTAGTTCCTCAAAATGTAAAAATTCTGAATTATTTAAGAGAAAAGTATAGAAATTCTGCAGGCTCTGTACCAAAAGCGGGTAGGCTGCAAGGGAAAATATTTGTGCATGTATTTATTGTCTGATTTTTTTGTGTGTTAAGAAAACTGGTATTATAAAAGATGAAACTTTTTCTCCATTCACATCTTAGCAACAAGCATGTATATCAATTTTTATTTTGTTTCCTTGTGGACAAATTGCTGGTCCACTACCTTTTTTTGAAGACTTCCCAGAAGGGAATTTGTATCTTAGTCTTCTATTTTCTTAGACCTTGTGCCATCATTATGGTTTTCAAGGACTCTTCAATAGTAGGATGCAACTCTTTTACATTACATTTTCATTATTTGTGATTTATTTTAGAGACAGTGGATTGATGGGTGGGGGAATGTTACAAACCAGTAGGTGTATTTACCCTAGAGTTTGTATAGATAGAGTTTCACAATTTGGCAGGTGCCTTCTTGCAAGTGATTGATTGCCTATCTCATTTTAAGAGTTTCAAGAAAAAAATCCCAAACCTTACAAAAATTCAGACTTTTTTGTATGTTGTCACTGGTGTAGAGTTTATTGCATGGTGCAGCTTCCTTAGTTCTCCTTTTGGAATGATTTTTTTTGCATTCGTCATCGTTTAGCTCACCAGTGCTGTCAGAGAAAGAAAACCTTACATGATTTCTTTTGTGAAAGTAATAATGGACAGGTTCTTTCTTGCTTTCCTACTGTGCTACAGTTTGGAGACCAGCCTAAACCCAAATTCTGTTGTTATATTTCACAGTTATTTTTGTTAGGATTTTAAAGATGTCTTTGAATTCTACATAATGTAGGCATCACCTGCGAAGTAGCAGAGTGGCTTGTTAATATGTTGTAACTGCGGGTCAGTGGTTTTCCTCACCCCTTGAAACATCTGTAACTGCTAAAAATGGTGATCCCACAGAAACAATGAGGAAGGAAGGGCCAAACCCTGTTTCCCCCAGAATTTGTGTTTTAGACAAGCGTGTGCAGCTGGAGGGTGCTAAAAGGTGATGCTATGTAGTTCTTGTGCAAGATTCCAAATTATTTATGAAGTTTCTAGTTTGGTGCCTACAGTTCAGTTCTTCCTTTGTGCTCAGTTTTTTTTCTTTTTTCCTGTTTCAGACTGCCAATGGAAATGTGGAAGCAAAGGTGGTATGTTTCTACAGAAGAAGAGACATATCAAGTACACTCATTCTNCTTTCTCCCCTGCCAGGCCCCCTCTTCCACCCTCCCCCACCCCCTTTTCTTAAACCTTTTAAAACCTCATTTGGTGTATGGTTTGATTGTGGTGGGGACAGGACAGAAGTTTTCAGTTAGGGCTGAATAAAGACATCTTATTTGTTCCACAGAAGTGAATTTCTTAATTTTTGGGTTGAGAGGAAGTATTCTCCCTGTCTCTTATATTACTTCTCACGAATTACTTGGTTTGGT
>VYZV01011497.1:360530-376449 GCA_013401275.1 Pandion haliaetus | reverse complement strand
GGGCAGTTGCTGTACAACAGGCACCCATGCTAATTCTCTGCCTCTGCCTGCCCATGACTTTGATTGCAGGTGCATGGAGGATCCCCCATGCTCCTCATGTGAGTAAAGTATTTGTCTGGGAAGTGTTGATGGCTCAAATTCCCAGACTCGTTATACTTGAGAATCAACTTTGACTAGTGTTTACAGTCATTTTTATCTCTACTTGTTTAAATACTAAGGATGCTTGGTCCCTTAAATAAAGAAAGCACAATGCAAACAGCATGCAAAATGCTGCAGAGTATCAGTTGCTGAAAACTACTTATAATATTTAATGGGAAAATTAATTAAAAGAAGGGAGAAATATGTAATGGATTTTTCATTATAATTATCAGCATTATGTTTAGGCACCTATTTGAAGTATTAGAAAAAGTGGAGTTATAAAAATGTCCTGCCTTAACTTGCTTCATTGGAAATTCAGCCTGGGATAAAGACTAGATGCCTGAGGCATTGACCAGTATTTGGCATGTGCTATATTTGGGCACCTTGGTCTGTAATGTGATTTTTTTTACCTTTTTCTTTCTGATCAGAACACTGTTTAAATTACAGAGGGATCCTCAGGACAAATGAGAACTTTTTTGCATCAATTCTGTATTACTTTTTAAAAAAATATTAACTGCATCCTCATAGCAGTATTTCCCCAAGTTCATTCTTTGGCTGAAACTTTTCCTTCTGGTAAGGAAATGGGTGGTAGGAAGGTGGGATGGTGATGGAAGCTGGCATGGCGGGGAAAAAGGGTGCTGGAGAAATGAGGTCATGGTCTTTTCTTCGCCATTGAACTGTCTGTATCATTGATATAGTGAGTGCTGCTATACTGTCTGACTACAGCCATTCAGGAGATGATAGCTGTGTGTACTCAGCCTGTACTACACTCAATAATTGAGAGAAATCCATTTATCTTCTTCCCTGCATCTTTTATCTCACCTCACTTCTTTTAGTGATAAAAATCCATCTAGCAATATGGTAGATATTAGAAAAAGTGAGGAAAGTTATTTTATCAGTCAGTGAAAACTAGAATCTTAAGCTGTTGCATGAAAATGTCACCCCTGTGCAGTCAGACCAGCAAACAATAGTAGGAATTCTTGGGAAAGTTTAAACCAAAAAGCATCTCCATACTGCTCAGAAAGCCCACAATACATCTGCAGTGATGAAGTTCTGTTTCTGCCCATCTTGAGGTATGTAACAATGGTGGTGGTGGGAATAAGGGGTAGAGAGCAGATTCTTTGGTGTTCACTCTTGGATACTGTAGGAGACAGATTGGAATAGTGTCCCAGGTGTTTGCTTCCAGGCCTATGTGCTGGGAAGGCAAAACATCTGGAAAAACTGTGCCTTGATTAGGAAATGGTTACATTCTTCTGCTTTTTCCACTTTATTGAACTTTCTTATTACATAGACAAAATTGCAGAGGGGGTAGTTGTGTGAAAGATTTTGATTATTTGTTCTTGCAGCAATTAAAAAACCCAGCAAACCTACAGTTTCTCATACTGTTTTGCTATATTCCTATGCAGTGGGTTTTCTATCATGGTTGTACTGTACCGTACATGTGCTGTCCAGCAGTGTACCAGGGAGTGGGATTTGGGGAAAAATTCCAATTAGGGGCTCTGTACTTAGGAGACAGTATGAGTATAAGCTGGACAGGTAGAAATTGCGGTACAGAGATACCACATCAATTAAGTCTGAACTGAGCTGAAGACCTCATCTCAAGTTCCCAGCTTGTACAAGCAAATAATACTATTAAACATTTATAAAAAGCCTGGGAGAGCTATCTGTATATCACCACAAAGAAAGCATAGGAAGTTGTAGTTGAAATAATGGTGTATTAAATTTATATTTTACTTGATGTGTGCAAAGTCTTTGGCAAAGCACATCCCTCACCACTTTTTCCGTCTGTTTCTTCATAGTGTTTTGCCTGTGTAGATTCTTTCCTTAGTCTAATACCTCAAAATGGTTCTCGGGCTAACAGCATTTTTGTACCTAAGATACTGAAAATGTGTTAAGTAAGGATATGAAGTGTGTATCCTGAGTTTTTTAACTTTCACTTGCCCCCCTTCTAAGAGGATGATTAAATTATATTCCAAGGCTGCTTGGAATTGTCTTTAAAAAAAATACTGATAACTTGCTCATTCTTGTAGAATCTTTGGCTGAATGAACATAAAAACATCCATTTAAACTGTCTGTTTCTGTGAGTTACAAAACATAGTAAGTTTTTTGTCATCAGCCAATTGCCTGCTTTGATGGAAAACAGTTAGTTGGGAACTGTTTACATGCTTCTGTGTTTCCTTTGAGACTTTCTCAGAGCAAGAAAGCACTGTCATAATCCTGAAGCAGAATCCATCTGTTTCTTGCCATTGAGGAAGCTAAATCGTGAGTTGGCTTCAACAGAAGTCCCTTTCTCAGAACTGAACAATAAGGTATACTTATGTTTGGTATACCAACGATTGAAAGGCTTAATACAGCACTTCCTTGTCTTGTGAGTAGGACACAGTGATTGAGATACATGCAAATTGACTTGCTTTGGAGCATGCACTTGGATCTCTTATCCAGTAATTTTTATTTGGCTTCAGCTATACCATGCTTTTGAAGGTTACCAGCATAATTAGGAGTTCAATCATTTCAAGAGGAGGACTGACCCTCCAAGAACAGAACTGCTAGAAGGAGTAATTCTACTGCAATGTCAATGCAGAATTTGTGGTCTGATGTAGGCTCCTGAACGTCTGTGCAAAGTGATCCCAAGAGTTGTCCTGTCAAAGACACCCTTTCAGAGTTGTCCTGAAGGAGGGAGATGCATTCCAAATTCAGTATCCCATGTCTTCTTTGAATGCATCCTTTTCTTGAGACAGATTTCCTGTGTCAATTCACAAGAGCATATATTTCTGATTCAGAAGGGTTTGAAATGGCATCCACTGAGTAACTGCTGTTTGGTGGCTTCCCCCAGTGATTTGAAAACTCTTCAAGAGTTGATGTGATGTTTGGGTATGCCTACATTTTCATTCAAAGTAAAGGTTGTGTTCTTATGTGATTTTGAATTCCAGGGTGATTTTTTTTTTTTTTTTAAAGATCTTTAAATGCTTCTACTGGTTTGCATATCATGAGGAAATTTTAAAATGCGACACTTTCCAACTGTTGAGATGCAGCTGAGAAGAACTTGGGACATGGCAGCGTCAGATGACTGTTTGAATTAGTCATATGCTTTCTGAGAGTTGAAGGCTTTAATTTACTTTTTGCATTTTTATTTGTGCTTGAGGAGCATGTAACTTCAAGAGGAAGATCAAATATTACGAATTTCTACTGTTCTGTTTCTTATGTGGAAGTGCCATTAGAAAAGTGTAGGAGGAATAGACAGAGAAAATCAGTTTTAATGTATGCATAGTGCTGAAGATACTGGAGAAAGTGGAAGTGCCCTTATATTTGACTACATGAGGTGGGGAGCTTAAAGGAGGGAGCTCTGGGTAAACCGTGATGTGGATAGAAAACATCTTTATTAAGGGAAGCAAGCCTTCTTTGTACCTAGCCAAGAGCTATGAGTGACATCTTACTGTGCTAGCCTTCACAAGGTACTGTGTGCTAGCAAAGTAGAAATAACGTCACAGAAATGCTTTTCCACATATGTAGGATGTTTTATCCCCAAACACTTCCTGTTAAGCCTACAGTAACGTGGAACTATGGCAGTTTTGGCAAGCAAGTGACAGAAACCATAGGTACCACGCATCAGTGCTGAAATGTGTTGCTGGAGTAGCTGGAAACACTTCTCCCAAATGCATCATGGACTAATTACCTTTTCTGTCCCATCTCTCCTGCTTCCCAGCAGCACTTTTATGTTCGGAGTTTTGAAAAAGAAAAAAAGGTGTGAAAGCTCTTTAAATCCAGAAAATGCAATTCATCTTCCCTATCATCAACTAATAAAGGCTTGATGTTTGAGGTGTCCCCATGCTGTCTACCAACCCAATTCTTGCACTGTAGGCCTTAAAATATCCCCCATGTTCTGGATTTCTTCTGTTACTTCCTTTTTATAAGTATTCACTCCTTAGAAAATGACTATAAACATTTGCTCTGATACATCACGTATTGTAAAACTCTTTCAGGCTCAGTGGGTAGAATGAAAGGTATCAAATCTAGGGAGAGGATAAAGGACAGATGTTTGTACCAACTTGAATATACAGTGCTTAGTATTTGAATCCCTTGGTCCTTGTGGGATAGACAAGTTGGTAATATCTCCCTTTCATGGATTGGGAAAATATGATGAGGTAAATAAGAGGATATACTGAAGTTGTGCGTGTATAAATAACTCAAAGACAAAAGATTTAATTTAGGCCAAACTGCTAGAAAAAGTTAGAAATGCTTGGCGGGCGCGGGTGGGAGTGGATTAGGACATTCATAACTACATCAGACAACATTAAGAATTTATAGTGTAAATACGCTTCAGGCACAAATCAATTAATAACTGGCAAAGGACCTAGCAAAGCACTTTCTCCGTGAAAGGATTATTCTGAAATTGTGCATGACTACATTACGTTTCAGGCACCTTTCTTTTGTACCTTCTAGTATCAGTCACTGTTGAAAAATAGGAAACTCATAATATCTGGCCTATTGATTGCCCACAGCCGCAGGTACTTAGTGCAAACCTCTTCTTATCCAGTACATTGTGGTACCTTCTGAAAACCTTCAATTTTCCTGGTATACTAGTTTGTAATAAAGGCATGTGCTGTGTGTCATGCTCTGTGCTGATCCCCAGGCAGCTGTTGGAGAGGAGGGTGTCGCTGGGTCCAGGTGACTTATGGCAGTTGTTAGCTCAGAGCTCGCGCCATGGTCATCAGTCACAAAGAAGATCTGTGGTGTGAGGTTAACATTCATCACCAGTTTACTAAAATGTTGCTTAACACCCTAAATTAACCATGTCTCCAAGGCAAATGACTTTATATTGTGGATAGTAGAATATTTCAGCTGCTGGTAATGCTTTGTACTTGCATGAAGCTTTTGCATTCAGAGATTTCCAAAACTGTCATAACATAATGACTCTAGATAGTCCCATTGGGAGCTTTTGTCAAGAAAACTGCAGCTTTTTTCGCCCACAATCTAGAAATCTAGTTGGTTTTTGTTTTTTAATTTCCACAAAAAAAACACCAAACGAAAACCTAAACAGTTCTCTACCACTGGAAGTTCCCTGAATTTCCTGCTTAGATCTGAAGGAAATACGATTCTGGTACAAGATTCATCAAGCAGTATTTTAAGGTGTTTATCAGTATCTGATGTTGGACTTCCTTGTAATTCCTGGGGAGAGTATGAGCTCCGTGGCTGTTCAGGCTGTTCATCTGCTGATGTAACTGCCTATGGTAGTCTGTGTCTGGGGAAGGAAGACCCGGTTTTCAGTCCAGGCTGTGCATGGAACAGCCTCCAGTTCATGAGCAGAAAGGCACATGAGCGTGCATTTTGTTTAAGGATGATTTTTTTGGGGTAGTGTCTCTCTGGAAGGTAGAGGAGGTTTTCTGATGCTGTTTGGAGAACCATTGTCACAGCACTTTTTGAGGCCCATCATTGGATGCTTTGGTTTCTTAAATAAAAAGACTTGGGTAGGGTGGTTTGAAAATGTTCACCTTTGAATTTGTGATTTGTATTCAGAGGGAGAACCTCTTTAGTTCCATCACCAGTTGCCAGCAAAATGTATGTTATTGATTCCTCCACGTCTGTAGGATTGATAAGGATTGTTTCCACAAAGTCTTCATTTGGGTTTTCTTGAGGAGAGTTTTCAGGTAGCTGTTCTTGTCCTAGGTAGGCAAGATTTAAGAGAAGCAATCTGGGAAACTTGCCTACACCAGCAGAAAGAAGTCAGCTTTTGGATGCAGCTCTCTGAAGGTGTACCTGTAGTTTCAGGATAACTTTCAGAAGTTCTGTTTTCTCAGTCCCTGTTCTCTTGCCTGACAACTCCATTCTTTGATTTCTAAGATAGCATGACTTTTATTTGCAGGAAAAGGGAAGAGGGGAATTCTTTGGGAGTCTAGAGAGCTTTGGCAAGGAACTGTCAGACTGTCAAATGGAAAACTGTTGCTTAAGACTGCCTCTCTGATCAAAGCAAGCTTTGCGCTTACAGGAAACTTTTTCTTCGTTGTTTCTGCGTGTGTCCATCGTGTCCCGGTAAAAAGGATTTTTGTCCAGTTCCTTAGTGACATGCTCTTCAGTTTTATTCCATTTTTGGTGCTTCCTGTCTCTATGAAGATACTGACTTTAGCTTTACAATTATTTTCCTAGACTGTGCTTTGAGGCTGCTGCACAGAAAATGTAAGCTAATCTGTTTGTCTAGAATATCACGATGCTGTTGGTTTGTGTGGAAAAAATTGTCGTGGCTTTATGCAGACGACTGTTACCAGCATGGATGTTGAAGAGCATGGGCCCAGCTTTGAGCAGGAGGTTGGACTAGAGGCTCCAGAAGTTCACCCTAAATTAATTTAGCTTATGTACAATAAAGAGAAAACTTGAACTTCAGAATGTCTCTTTCACTTCTGCATCAGTTTTGAGTTGAGCTCTTGGCCTTTCTAACTTCTAAAGAAAATCTGTGTCACTCAGTCTTCAAAAGTGAGGTCTTATCAACAAAAAAGTCTTCTGTCAAACTCTTAGAATTGGTTCAGCTGTTGAGGAAGTATGATGGAGAAGGTGCTTTGCTATATCTGTTATTGTCCAGTTGGTAAATATTATCATGGAGAAGAAACACAACCTGGTATGTCAGATCTTCCTCTGCAGGGGGGGCAGGGTGGGGGAAAGGAGAGTTGTGGAAGGAACAATGCATGAATTTGCATTGAAGTGAATGGGAATGAAGAAATTGTCAGTATAAATAGTAGATTGTCATCTCTGACTTTTTTGAAAAGCTGTGTACGTAGTCATTTGATGCCCACAATTGTTTTCAGTGGGTATTTTCCTGTTGGAAAAGGATTTTGTGGTAGCTGCTCAGTTAAAGGAAAAGTTCCTTGTTTGTAAATGAGTGCTAAAGTTTTTACAGCTATACTTGACTCCCATGTAAAATACTCCTTATTTCTTATTCTAACTTTTTTCTTTTCTTTTTAAAGAAACGATTGAAAGCAGCAGAAGCAGAAAGCAAGCTAAAACAAGTGTATATACCCAACTAGTAAGTATCTTTTTTTATTGTTTTGTTTTCTGTTTCATTGTAGGGAGTTTGGTGTGGCAGTTCCCATGGCCTGCCAGTATTATGTATTTGCTTTAATTACATAATGAGAGACATCGTTGAACAAACACATCAGAGAACTATTAAATTAGGTTACCAATATAACGAACCTTCTGCCGATGCTTGAATAGGCTTGAATTCCTTTTGTATTTTAGCTGAGTTAATGCTAACCACCCGATGCTAATAAACAACTAGGAGCCCTGTGGAAGAAAACACACGATAGCTTTAGTAGTTTAAAGCTGGCTAGAACAAAGCAGCAGTCCTCCCAGTATGCTTACACTGCTGCTTATGAGTGTGTAAAAGACAAAGCTGTTGCCCCACGCTGACCTTCCACTTCTGGAACACAGGGTGTTTCCTCCATGGGCAGCTGGGGGCTTTCCCTTTGGGGCTTTCCTGGTTAGGATGCTGTGCTGTCATGTTGCTCATTTATTTCATCCTGTATAATGTTCCAATCCTGAAGCAACCGATACTTACCTTCTAATTTTTATTTTTATATGGACTGGGAGATGGGGACTTGATAGCAGCTCAGCACGGTTGTGAACAGAAGGGTAGCTAATTAACTGCTCAATAATATATTTGTTTCTCTTAATTTTTGTTGTCAGTGGATCACCAATGTGTGGTTGTTTCCTAATGTCATTTATATTTAAAATATGTATATTTTTTAAATATATTAAAATATATTATATATGGTATATAAAAATAATTTATAGATAAATATATAAAAATTCTTAGTAAAACGTGTTTCTTCTGTTGTATTTCCTCTGTATAACCCAAGCAACAGTTGTTATAATGTGGAACTTTGATCTCCCCTGTTCTTCTTCCTTTCAACTTTCACTCCCAGATACATTCCTATGTGTATTATCCCCAATAACTCCTTTACTCTTTTATGCTATCTCCTTTCACATATTTATGAATTTCTACCATGTGTTCTGTTACTTAAGGTAAGACTAAGTTTTACGTATTTAGCTTGCAAGACAGTCCCTTACCTCTTGTGAAAATAGAGGATCCTAGATTCCTTTTTTTCTTTGAAATATATTGATACCTCTCAGGTGAATTTAGTAAGAATTAGGTGTAATATTCAGAGTGAAAGCAAATATATTTCTTGTCATGCAATTTTTCAACAGTATTGCTTTTTGTGGATGGTGTTACTCTGCAGGGGGACACTAGACATCAAATAAAATATGAATTCACAATGTGATAAGCTTGTAAAGCAACAGCCAATGTAATTTAGACTGCAGATGCAAAAGAATATTGCAGACAAGAGAGCCTGGTAGTCTTGCTATTGCTCTTGGATTATAATGTATGTAGGTAGGGCTTTGTATTTGAAAGGTTGTGGTGCTCATTTGATAATGGCTGTCTGGAGTGCTATCTTATCCCTCAACACTGTATCTCAGCAAGATAATTCTTTTTGCTATCTAGAGAATATAATCAAATCAGCAATTTACCTCTCTACTTCAGGAGAAGACTTCTGTCTCTCTGCCTGTGTTGTTGCTATTCTTGTCTCTGGCTTTGATTCCCAGCCACAGTTGATTTTTGTGAGTGTTATACCTTAACTTACATATTGTTTTAATTGATAAAATGGGTGTCAAATTTTTCTCCTCCTTAAATATCCTTTCATCTGTATCAGGAAAAGTAACAATTGCGTACATGACTTACTTAATCCCGCATGAATGCTTCTGCTGCTTTTTTGCTATTAATATCTCCAAATGCGGCAACAATTTATTTCTAAGATTTTTTTATTATTTCTACTCAAGTTGCAGTACGAGGTCTGGCACGTAGGGGACGTATTGCATCTACATTATCTTTTGACCCAGAAGAAGATTATATTCTTGGCTTGTAATAGCAATACACGGTGTAGGGATCTAAATATCAATGTTATTGATTTGTCCTTATTGTGTTACTGAGGCCATTCCTGTTTCGAGGCTTGAACCATAATGATCCACTTGTCACCTCAAAAATAAATTACTTGATGTAGGCTGTCACAAGACCTACGCAGAAGTGTATCAGCTGATTGAGTGAAACCTATTCTAACAATAACTGGTGTAAAATTGTTTGCAAAGAGACATCCCAGAGGATATCGGACTCAAACAATTCTCCCCCCCCTCTTTCTGGCTGTCTTCCACTGGTAGGACTCTTGTTTGTTCCTGTGATGTTAATAGGAAAATCTAGGGAGTGGGGAGGAAAACACCAAGAAAAACAATAGAAGTGGTCTTCAGAGGTTATTTCTCATGTCACGTACATATTATACAGTGAAAAATAACAGCTGTATGTGAAGCTTTAGAGTTGGTATTTTTTAACTTGAGACTGTGCCCCAAGTTTATAATGTGGGTAACTGAAGCATGAAGAGTCGTACAGGTGATTTATGTGAGATTATCAAGTCCTAAACCAATGTCCTAGGTACTGGAAAAACATTTCTGTCCTAGATATTGGGCAAACATTTCTGTGCTCGTTCCAAGAACAACCTTGGTTTTGGGATACGCATTTGTAGTTGATGTGAGTGAAGCCAATGTTTGTATGTATGGCTTTGTAATGCATCCCTTAAGTTGAAAAGCACTAATGTGCTTTCCTGGTGAAAGGAGAAAGTATAAAATCAGTTGAGTTCTGCATTCAGGAAATGCTGAAAAAAAATGTTTTAGTTGTTTTCTGTAGCAATTTCTCTGTCAGTGGGAGTGGTGTTAAATAAAGCAGCAGCAGAAGCCTGAGTGCACAGAGATTCCATGTTCTCACACGCTTCAACCTGCCATCCACCAGCATGAATGCAGGCCTCGGAGACCCTTCTTGTTGCAGATGTAGTCTCACAGTCTCTTTCTTCTTCTGGTGTGTACCCAAACATATTATTCAGGCTATTGTGGAAGTCATATTCTGGTTTTGCTGATCTTATGGGCATCATATGTGCTAGTTACTTGCTTCTTTGTGATGACGAGCTGGTTGCGTAGCTGGTGTTTCTTTGGATTAGGACATCTGCAAATCACAAAGGCTGGGATGTACAGTTTTGTGTGGCTTTTCTCTCTTTTGTTTTCATCAAAGTGATACCAGAAGGGCTAAGAACAGAAAGGAAAGAATGAAGTGCTCCATACAGTCCCAGTCTCCAAAATGTATTGATGTAAAATACAAATTTTAAATGTACATCTGTAAATGTGAATTAATACATTCTATTTACAGTATTTTATCTGAGAATCTCAAAGTGCTTTTACAAGCTGAAAACGCTGCCTCGCAAACATTTGTAAAGTAGGGAAATAATATTACCCCTACCCTGTGTCTTTTTTTAAGTGAATAGGGAAACTGGAGGAGTAGGTCAAAGCTTTGGATGACTACAAGGGGTGACTGCTTAACAAGCTGAAGATAATTCCTTTGTCTGTTTCTTGAGTGTCCTCTGCCTGAGGAACAAGACTTTTTTCCTTCCCTTTTTAATTGTGCAGAGGTACATTGCAGCATGGAAAACTTAAAGGTGTAACACTGTTCTTTCTTTTGTAGCTGTGCTAGTTAAAATGGCTATCTTCAACATTTTGTTGGAGAAAACTTATCATTTTCAAAAAGCATTGTTTAGCAGTCATTAGACCTGTTCTTAGAAGTGGGTATTTACAGTAGCCTGGAGAGTTGTGATGAGAGCTCACCTCTCTGTTGTCTGGAGAAGGAATCCAGACACTTCCATTAGATGCCTAGAGGTAGATGGCATAAATGTTCCTTACAAGGGGTTTAAAATTGTTTTTATTTCTGAGGCTTTATTTCTTAATTGTTCTGTTGCATCTGGCACCACTATGTTTTTTTCAATAATGGGAAACATTCACTGATGGTTTTAAGTTTATAGTTATTTTTAACAACTAAAATTTTATCACTGTGCTGTGGGGCAAATGCTAGCCTGTCATGTAGTGAACAGATTTCAGTTTTCTGTGTGGCTTGGGATTATATTCAGGTTGGGTTTTTTTGGGCAGGGACCTTGGTCCATGATGGCTGCCTTCCAGTGCCTCTTTTCTGCATGTGCTTTATCACCTTAATCTCTTCAGTTGAGACTGATCTGCAGAATACAGCCCAGAAATCTGCACTTCATGATCCCTGTTCTAGCATAACTGACTGCTCCATCACAGTTGAAACCCATTTAAAAGATTTCCATTCTTGATGCAAGAACTGGAAATGATAGTTTACTGCACCATCAGTATTCTCACTACCTTATTTGCAGTTTTCACTTCAGCTTCATTAGTTGCTTAATGATTCATCCAGTTACTCATCTAATTCTCTTGTTAATAGCTGTAGCAGGCTTTGGTAATATCAAACAAGTTTAATTAACATATCATCAACAATTAAGAGCTTTTTGCTTCTCATATGATGAAAACATTAGCTGCCTAAATTCTATTGTTACTGTCACTGTGAAGCTTGACCTTACCTTTGGAGTAGGACACTCTGGTGCTTGTTGCAGCTACGTTAATTACAGTGTTCCAAAATCCTGAAGTTAAGTTATTGCCCCAACTACAGCATGTAGTACACCAGGAGTACCTGGTGATCGGTGTGATTTGGTGATCAGCTTTCACCCATGCATCACTTTCACTTGCATTTGAAATGCAAGTTTGATAGGGGTTGTAGAGAGGACAGCGGAGTGAGGCCACCACCTTCTTTTCTGCACAGGATCTTAGTGCTTTGGACGTGCACGCCAATGCATGCAGTCTTGTTCTCAACTTACTGTTTACAACCAGACACATCAGGGTTTCCTGGTATGCTGCTCAAAAAACCCAGAACTTTTTTGTGTGCTTTACTGGTGGGTTTCAGACTCCTTTACCGCTTTTTTCAGAGGATAAATCAATGTATAGAAGGGAAGCAATGTGCCTGATGTTGAGCTGTAAGACCTTAGTTTTCTTTACTTCAGTCTCTTGCTCTGTCTGTTGAGCAACACTGCTTGTAACTGTGCATCTGTGAGGACTGTTTAGCAGCATCTTGATAATGTTTGCGCTTGGAGTTTGCTAGTGACTCATTGGCAAAAGTTCTTTTGCAGCAGGTTACTATAGTGACATCCCAGAGCAAAATGCTGGGTAGCATGAATGTACCCTCTTTCAACTTTCCCTTTGTTATATGTGTCTGCAGGTCTCCTGCCATCTGTGGTGTCAGAACTTTGTGCCATTCTGATAAGCACCCAAAACACTAATCTTTGTAAGAGTTGGGCAAATTAATAAGCAAAAGGAGATGAAAACCTAATTAGGCTTGTTAATCTAAATGCCTTTATGGTTTTTTTTTTTTCTCTTCTCTGCTTCTTTTGGGCTGTGTATGGGCTGCTCAGTGTACTGAAGGAACAAACTACTTAGAGTGTTTCTGTGCCAGTTAGCCTCCTAAGCTTTCTCTTCTGCAGAAAGGCCCTAAACTTTACAGTGAGGACCACCATCAGAATACTATCAGAAGTTTTTCCTGGAGTGGGCAAATAACTCTCTTACCTCCTTATGCAACATGTGTGTGGTTCTTGGGGGTCATTCACAGCAGAATATTTTTTAACTCTATAGAAATGGAGCTTCACTGAGCTCTGTATCTCAGTGCCTGATTGGACATTTTCAGATGAGGAGAAGGATGACCTTCTGGCTTCTAGGGCAGTGTAAGCTTTCCAGTGGCATTTGGGTTTGTTGTGGAGCTGGGAGGGACAGTTGTATTCAGAATTCAGTCACTTGGAACTCCTTTGCTTTCAGGGGTCATTGCTGAGAACATGAAACTTAATATTGATGCCCCATTAGAAAGAAATTAATTTGGCCATATTCCCACAGTGCTGTTTTTGCAGCACTAGCCAGGGTGAAAAGTACTAAGTATTCTGCTGTGTCAGTGTGCAGCTGATGTATAAGAAACTGTGTTTTCAGAAAGCCATTTAAAGATGTTCTTGAATGAGTGGATTCCACATCATGGGTTTATTAGTTGGAAATAAAAGGAATGTGCCCACTCCCTTCGATCTTCAGGTAACAGAATTTGAGGGAAATGTAATCGGCACTACAGTTTGGGCTTATGTTCAAAAGTTGGCACCAAAGGCTGCCTGCTTTTTGTTGCTTTTATAAGCTGAGCTCCTAACAGCACCTGGGAGTCCTTGTGTGTTTTATAAGCTCCTTGTGCATTCTTGTCTGAAACTTCTTGTGTGAATTCTCCCATCTTCCTCCATTCCCCAGAAGTCCTGTCCCTGCAGTATCGATTCTCTGTCCTTCTTGTTCCCTCCCATGCCAAGGATTTTTTTGAACGCCTCATTTTCTCCCTCAGACACCTCTTCCTCTGCGGAGATTTTGTACTATTCCATACTGCTCTCTATGCCAAGGCTTTGTTTGCCCTTCCGTTCTCAGCTCCTGCCAGTAGCTTTTTTTTTTCTTTTTTTCCCACGAGTCAACATTTTTAAGAGAGTATAGGGATGAGCTGAGGTGATTCAGATGTTGTTATATTAGAATGTATTAAGTGACAGCCATCAATGCATTTCTTGCTGTATGGATGTTAGGCTTTCAGACTTTTTCCATTTAGTAGAAACCTAAATGCTTTCTGTTAGAAGCACAGACCATAGTTTAAGACTTGTCAGAATGCTCATATTCATGAAAATCTCTGTGTATATGCTATGTCCAAAGATTTTGTTCAATGTGTGTGTTGGGTGTGCTTGTTCAAATTGTGGCTACACAATGCAAACCTTTGCAATAAGACAACATGGAAATATTTGTGACTGCAGTCTAGGGTTACATTTCCCTGAATAAGGCAGGGCTTGCCCTTTCTTTGCCTACCTTTCTTGCTCTGTCCCCCAGCCTTCTTTTTGGAGATAAGAAAAATATCCATCATGTTGAGGACTGAGAGAGATCTATAGGTGAGATCTTTTTGTCACCTGGATTAGAATGGCTGGGATAGTAAGATACCTACCTGGCCTCACTGGTTTATTGTTCTTAATTGGTTTTGGACTCTTGAAAATGACATCTAACTATTATTATGGTTATTTTTAGTATTGGTGTTACTTAAATATTACCAGAGACAGTGAGTTTATGGAAGTCGGATTACTGGTAAGTACAGCTTGTTCTGGAAGTCGCGTGATGAATGAAATTTAAATCTTCAAATGTTTTGGGCCATACTTTTGAAAGTCAAGTAGGAAATTGCATGCCTCAATTAATGTTTGTCCTCCTCTTTGCTTTGTGTTTTAAGTAACAAGCCAAACCCCAACCAGATCAATGTAAATAATGTCAAGCCAGGAGTGGTAAATGGTACTGGAGTACAGGCACAGAACACAGGAGCAGGACGGGCCTGTGAAAGCTGTTACAGTAAGTGACGTGCTAGTATGGCGCTGGGCATAGAGAGTGTGAGTGCTGTGTTGCAAACAGGAAAGTAAAAGCTGTGTTGTGGTGGGGGGTGGGAGAGAAGGCTTTGGAAGGGTGCGGGGACAGAATTTGACATAGCAGCATTTAAGCAAAGCTTTTTCTTTTTTTCTTTTTTTTTTTAGTTACTGGTGTTACATTTGTAAATAGAATTCTGAAGTATTAAAGGGGGGGTTAGTAAATGTCTTACGTAATTGCAGGTAGCTATTGAGCAAAGATTTAAATCACCAAGGTGTGAATTTGACAATTTTTTTCATAACTATTTAGTAGTTTTCAAAATATGTGATACTGTATTTGGTTTGCTGCCTGATATTAATATACTGAGTTCTAATGATTGTGCTTCTTTATGGGGAGCCTTTAGAGGTACTGGAATATAGGACTGTATGAGAAGTCATCACAGACTTCATACATTCTTTAGTCATAAAATTAATGTATGGGGAGTTCCTGAAGACAATCTTCCCCCTCTCCCATGCTGTGCAGAAATTGTTGTCTACCACTCTTGCAAAATGAGAGCTTTCAGTTTCATTGGCAGGAAATTTTCCCATCCTACTGGTTGTTTTTTCTGTTCATGTTTTAAAAGGGGTTTATATGTGTAATTAATTCTGCTGAAATCACAAGTATGTTTAACAGTGGTGATGACAGTGAAGCATCATCAGTTTTTTAAGGTCTGTTTGAGCTTTGCACTGTCTTTGTGTGGGTTTTCTTTTGTGATGGTTTTAAAGAGAATAAGCTCTGAAAAGTGTTCCTGTTTAAGGATATATATAATTTCCACCTTTGTTATCTCTAGCCACACAGTCTTACCAGTGGTATTCTTGGGGTCCCCCTAACATGCAGTGTCGCCTCTGTGCATCCTGTTGGACGTACTGGAAGAAATATGGTGGCTTGAAAATGCCAACACGGTTAGATGGGGAGAGACCAGGACCAAACCGCAATAATTTGGTAGGTATCTGCAAAGCAGACTGCTTGGTGTTCTTGCCTGGAAGGCTGGTGCCATGATAGCTAACTAGTTTTTTGTTCTTAAATATTTAACAACAAAAAGAATGCCTTCAGCCTCCATTGTTGTCCTTGGGTTTGGTATTTCATGTCTTACAAAAGTTGGCACGTTAACTTTGGCTATAAGTAATATGTTGCGAAGTACTGCCCCAAGTTAAAAAACCAACATCATTTGTTTAGCAAACTAGCCATCAAATGCTTTGGGTTAACTTAATGAAGATGGAAAAAAATGAAATGTTAGTCAGTGTTTCTGGTATTCGGTTTCCATGATTTTTGCTGTAGGGGGAAGAGGACTTTTTTTTCCATAAAGGAATTCATTATTTCCTGAAACCTGTTCCCTTTCCCAAGGCACATTCAAAATTAGATACCCCAAATAGCTAGTGGCTTTTTAGAGATTCCTTATCTTGTTTTTCTACTTAAC
>VYZV01011497.1:348720-360074 GCA_013401275.1 Pandion haliaetus | reverse complement strand
TAAAAGTATGTAAATAGAGAGGGGAAAGCCTTGTCCTCCCTAAAGTTGCATTATTTTATTGGCTGACTTAGTTGCATTTCATGAAGAAGATAACTGCTTTGGCTCTGTAGTTGATAAATGTCTTTCAGTAGTATTCTTTAATGCATGCAGTGAGTATTTGACAACTCTGTAAATGCATTTGTTGAGTTCAGAGTAAGAATTACAACAAATTCTTGCAACTTTGAGACAAAAACATTCTTTTGCATACTGTAAGTTTGCTTTGGGAAATGAGTTTGTGATGTATATTTTAGCCATACAGCTACTTTCTGATTTTCCTCTCTCTCTTACAAATTATTTGTTATAAGGAGTTTGCATTGTATATCCAGAGGAACTATAAGCACCAAAAGTTGGAGAGTCTTTCTGTTGACTCTATAAGCACTAAATCATGTGATAGATCAGGTAACTTCTTCAGGTCTGCCTTTTGGATCCCTCCTGTAAAACTTGGGACAGCACAGAAATAAATACTTCCCTGTGAAGACAAAATGTTTACCTTTGTTTTATCCTTTGAGATATTTTGGAAGAAAATTCCAAATGTTGATGGGTAAGATTTGAGAAATGGGGAATAGTTGGGCTGGAAATATTTTCATCTGTAATACTGTTTCTGTTCTTAGGCCTGTGAATCAGTAGTTGAAAGTGATTTTTATATGATACTGTTTCTCTTCTTTAAAACCATACTTTCTAATAATAATTTTTTAGAAACCATATTTATTTTTCTTTCTTTTTAGAGTCCTCATGGTGTGCCAGTACGAAACAGTGGGAGTCCCAAGTTTGCTATGAAGACACGACAAGCTTTCTATCTCCATACAACAAAACTGACAAGAATTGCCAGACGTTTATGTCGAGATATCTTGCGCCCTTGGCATGCTGCAAGACATCCCTACCTGCCTATTAACAGTGCAGCAATCAAAGCAGAATGTGAGTGGTGATGCAGCTGTGACCTACTTTGGGACCTACTTGCTAAGGAACCCTTTGAGATTCCTTTCCTGTAAAGTTTGAGTTGCAACTTCTTGAGATGCTCTTTTGCATGTAGCTACTGGTTTCCCAAATCTAGTTATACTTGCAGAGCATTCTAACTGATTGTAGCCTAGACAAATAACTTTGAAAATTCATGTGTTGTTTATTTTAAAATATTCATGTTTGCTATTACATTTAGTATTCTCCTGCATTTGTGTCCTGTTGCCAAGACATGCTTGCAACCTGTAAAATTTCTTTTAATTGGAAAGCTCTTTCAGGACACTTCAGTTATTCATTTAGTTTTGCTGTAATATCTAAATGTCTTTACCATCTAATTATTTTTTCTTTGTTTTACAGGCACAGCACGTTTACCTGAGGCATCAGAAAACCCATTGCTATTAAAGCAAGTGGTTCGAAAGCCTTTAGAAGCAGTACTCCGGTATTTAGGTATTAAAACCAAACCACCAAACACAAAACCCCCCAACCAAACAAAAAATCCTACTAGCTAATTCAGCTAACCATTTCTTTTTCCATTTGGTTCTGGATTTAGATGCTGGTTCTGGATTAAAAAAGAAAACGTGAAAACCTCCCCATGAACTTGTCCTTTTTCCTACTTAATTTGACAGACCTAGTGGCTCAGCAGTCCACTCTGGGCTCACGGAGCTGTATCAGAAATTTCAAGTGAAGGGTGGGATGTGTTTGCTGTGGCTTCTGATGTATGTGGGGATAAGTTACTATCTGCTAATGGAGGCATAAACATAATGTTTTGGGAACAATTAGTCAGTCTACTGTTCCAATTTTTGGTCTGTCTGGAGGCAGTTCCTACACTTGGGTCCTCCAAGAAGCCTCTTGGGTTTAGGACAGCACTGTGTCCCACAGCTTGTGAATCAGCTACTGGCTGTTCTGTGCTGGAGCTAGACAAGGGGACTATACTTCCTTTCTTTACTTTCTTGTTTTCTGGGGGTTTGGGGTTTTGGGTTTTTTGTTTGTTTGTTGGGGGGGGGTGGTGGTGGTGGTGGTGTTTTCTTGAGGACTTGGGCCTCATCAGCTGATCTGTGGGGCTATGCTGAGTAACTCCATCCAGGACCTTGGTGTAAGTTTTCAGTGCTGGAAGCATCTGATGTGATGCTACGTGACATGCCGGCTCTGACTGCACATGGATGCAAAATCATTTCCCCTGTTGTTGCTGGTTGCTGGAGATACCCTGAAGACATGTCTCGGGTTGTTACAGCAGTCTAACATGAGTCTAACCTCAGAAAGCTAGCTTGGACAGTGGTACTTTGAAGGCTTCCAGATTAACAAGGAAATTGATTGCCTTTTTACTCTGATAAGAAACACTGGAGTTGATTTTATGTTTCTTTGAACATTTTTGTTGATGAAATATTGTAAGGCTCAGGGTTTATTGAATATTTACTGCTTCTCTGTTGTGTTGTACTTCTGCTGTATACTGATGAGCTACACAGATTGAGAAACCTTTGGATACCTATAGTGCAACGAAAGAAAGCCCATAAAGGGAGAAGTTTTGCTGTTGGATAAAATCTTGCTTTTAATAGTTGTACAAAATGTAGCAATAGATTTGGAGGCTTCATTAGCACTGTCAGGGTCTCCATTTGACTGTTGAGCTGGGAGAAGGGAGTGAAAGAAATAGAGGGAGGCTGATGGACTGGCGAGAATACATTCTTGGAGGTGTCGTGCTCAGTGTGCTTTAAGTTATATGTTACTCAGCTGTTGGGCCTGCAAGAGAAAAACTCGTTTGAAGCTCCCATTTGCTGTTGCTTGTTAACTTTATCAAAATCTTTTCAGTTGAACAGCGTGTGCTTGATCTCTGCCTTGGCCACAAGTTTGAATTCAGACTCTGTGTGTTCTTTATGGTGGTGGTTTGAATCCTCAACTGTTTGGTCAGTTTAGAAATTGTAATTTTTTTACAAACCTTGCAAAACTGGCAAGGTTGTAATTTCCCCAGAGTTTAGGGGTGTTGCCTGACTGCCCAAAGATGGCTTTTAATATAGACCGCCCCCAAATGATCCCAAATTGTTGGAGAACAGTCTTTTGGAAATAGATACAAAATGCTTTTCTTATCAACTCTTATTTTGGGATAATATTATGACATTGGTTTTAACACCTTCAGTAGAAGTGAATTCCTAAATATACTTAAAATGCTTTGTATAAATAGCAATCTCCAGTTAAAATTATTGACTGAGATAGTTTGTATATAAGGGGTATATACTTGGTCACCTTGGAAGTTAGCAGATTGTTTTGAGATTTATAATTCCAGTATCTTTACTAATTAACCCCCCCACACACACCCCCTTCTGTTTTACAACAGAATCTCATCCGTGTCCTCCAAAACCAGATCCTGCAAAGAGCTTGTCCAGTTCTCTCAACAATCTGACTCCTGCTAAGTTTACGCCTGTCATTAATAATGGGTCCCCAACTATCCTGGGAAAAAGAAGTTATGAACAACACAATGGAATGGATGGTAAATATTTTTCTGCAAAATGTATATTGTCTATATATGCTTTTTCTTCTATCCTTTCAGTATACAAGGAGATCATTTAAAACTATAGTCCTTTATATAAATTCCAAGTTTCTTATTCTTGAGACAGGTTAATTTTTTCCTTTTGTAAAAGTCACTCATCCCATTTCTCCTTCTGGCTGAGACACGTGGTGTGTACGGCCTGGGTGGTGCACGTATGTAAAGCTAGCTACTGTGCTAGTGGAGCTCTGCCTAGCTTGACCAACCTTGCAAATGGGATAATGAAGGAGAAACTTCCCTTCAATTTTTAAATGAGTAGTATGAAGAAAACCTTAATAGCTTTTTTCAGTGATGTTTCCTTTTTCTTTCGAGGTTTACAGCTTTTTAACCTGTATGTAGTAGCAGTGCAGTTCCCAGGTGGCTTTGTAACATGTGGATCACCTGGCTTTCAGCAAAGCTGCTAGAAGCTGCATGCCATTGAGAAAGGCAGGTTGCTGCTTAGCTGAGGGAAGCAGACATGCCAGATCTGGTGTGGCATAAACCTGCTCCTGCCTTGCGCAGAACCAGAGCATTTGCTTTTGCTGGCCCTATCGCTGAGCACCTCTGTGCAATGGAGTTTGGACTTCATCTCCTTAAGAATAAAAGGCAAGGGGAAGGTGTTTGAAGTGTAAGTTAGACGCAGGATGTTCTTGGCATGAACTTCAGGGCTCTGTTCTAAAGAGTTGCTCTTGCCTGAGAGTGTCAGGGAAGAGAAAGTGCAGTCTTTTTTTCAGATGAGGATAAAAGGATCTGTTCAAATGGTCTTAACGGGAGTGAGAACATGGAGGGTAGCTCTCCTTAACAGGGGAAAGGAACAGTTGATTTAATGGTGACTCTGAGCAGGGAGGGAGATACAGAGAATCTTTCTCATTTTTTACCTTTAATTTCAACTGTATATTTGGCTTATCTGAAATATAATTACAAAAATTTGGTATCTTACTGTTTGTGTTTTAACATTAAGAACGTTTTAAACTGCTGCTGTTCAGGTTGCTGATATGATGTTTTTCTCTTTTCTGTTCACTTGTGCTCTATCAGGCAACATGAAGAAGCGCCTGTTGATGCCTAGCAGGGGTAAGACCTTGAAGCTGCGCTCAGCTTATGCTAGGAGAGTGATTTTTAGTTTCATCTGCTGGCTTGTCTGTGCTTTGTGGCTAATGAGTCTGTGTGCACCTTCTGTGTTGATGTCTAAGTGTTCCTTGGGTAACCATTTCCACCCATGGTTATGCTGCTCACCTTCCAGGCTTTTCACATGCAGACGACAAGTCATACGACCGTGCTGAAGTCATGAAGTGCTATGTTCAGAATTCATTACTAATTCCTCACGTTGACAGAACAGTTTTCCAGCAGATTTGTGAAACTGCTGAAAGCTGTAGTGGTTGGTTTGAAACTAGGTGTTGTTTCACTCTTTGACTTTTAAGAAATCCGTTTCATGCGTCCTGAACTACTTTAAATTCACTTCGACCAAAAGAAATACAAGACTATTCACATCGAGTCCCAAGTTCCAGTCTCTGTATTTTCCATTGTGAGTGGACAGTCCCACTGGTGAGAGACTGTCTGTGCATTCTGTACTTGCAGTAGAAATGTTTTTCAAAATTTCCACAGGTTAAAAAGTAATCTGTTCTGACTACTGAATAGACCTCAGAAGCTTTCGTTTGTGATAATGCAAGAAACATATATATGATGTCACTTAACCAAATTCAATAGAACAGACCAATTTTGAATAGTTAAGATATCCAAATGTCATCATGAGACAGGCAAACACAAAAACTTCAGCTTACGTGTTACCATGAGATGGCCGAGACTGCATGCCCTGGTGTTAAGCTTTGTGTTTAATGGCTGAGACAGTGGATGACTGTTATCAATATTTACATGCATGCATATATAAGTGCATGTGGAGAATACAGAAAGAATGAGGACAATAATTGTTCTACTGTCTTGCTGTCTTTGGGAATTTATACCTTGATATTGTGTTGCGAAGTTTTTAATGTGCTTTTTAACTTTTGTGTTTTGGGAAGAATAACAAAACCCTGCTGCCTTGTTCAGTTTGGCTTCCTTGGAAGCTTTGTCCAGTAATGAGGGATGTAGATGCAGAGTAGCTCACAGCTCCTAGTGACTACCTGCTTATGGGCATGCCTGCTGCTCCCTGCTAAATGTCCTCATCAGCAAGGGGACTGCTGAGTCACTCAGCAGATGACACGCTTCTGAAGCTTTGAGATGTCGTGGCCCAGAGGAGGGAAGTAGAAGAACTGATCCTTCCCTCAGGAAGGCTCACTCTACGTAGAGCACTGGATTTGATAACCTGAGACCATTTACTTACTGGAAATGGAGGATTCTTGGTTCAGTGTTTTAAAATGTCTGTCTGCTGGTACACATATTTGATTAGATACATTACAGTCATAACTGTTGGTGGAGCAGTTTCCAAAAAGATTTTGGGGAAGTACCTGTTCAGGCTCCTCAGAACGCACGTTTCTCTGCATATGTGTGTAGTTGTGCAGGGGCTGGTTCTCACCAAGCACCTGCTGCTTTATCTGCGCGGTCTGTTCTCAGCCAGCCACTGAAATACTTGGAGTAGTATTTGTTCCTATAGCTGCTAGGTAACAGAGTACAATTCAGTCCCAGAATCTGTTTACCTGCTGGGGTAGTGAGTGTTAAATGGATATTTTTGTGAGCAGTTCAGCTTAAAATTGTTGGTTGAGATTTATTTGTGAATGGAAAACATTTGCCACACTGCAATTTTGACATCTGGAATATTTTCTGACCCTGGGTTGCTGGAAGCTTTGCTGAGGCAGAGAGGGAGGGGAACTGCCTGCAAGGAAGCAAGGTTTAAAGAACTTGGATCAAGATCTGCTGGGCACAGGGAAACAGATGGTGGAAGTTTGGTGGATCTATTTCTGGCCTGCAGACAGTTTGTGTGCCAGTGCCAATTAGCATTGGTTCCCAGTTGACTTGCATGTGAGCTGGTAAGCTTTGCTGGCGCTGGGCATGGCTAACGCCAGTTTCTTGTGCCGTGCCAGAACTGGGAATGTGGTGCTGAGGCTTCTCTGTGGCTCTGGATGGAGTCATACAGGCTTACTGGTTTGGGGGGGCTGCTAGCGGAAAGGGAGAGGAGGTCGTCAGTGGAGAGGAAGAGCGCAAGTTGGAACTGTTACGAAGAAGAGGTGAATGGCAGCAAGAGTGATGAAGCCTTGTGACCAGATTTCAGGAGCCAATGATTTAATATAAAAGGACTGAAATAAACCCATCTATCCAGAATTACTGATTTTTGGAATATAACTGACCTAAAATAGAAGAAAAATATTAATGAGAGTAAAACTGAATTGTTATAATTAGTCAGATTCTTCATTTACGTAGCTCCTGTAGATACTATGGGAAATGGTTGGGGTTCTTTGTTTTTATGTTTTTTGTCTCCCCTTGGTGATACATGGTGGCATACTGGCTGCTTTAGGTCATAGTAGGAGTGTACTGCAAAGAAATGCTGGTGTTAAGACGACTGCTGAAAATACTCTTTCTGCACAAATTTAGGTGCAGGAAGACACTTCGTCCACCTAACGTCTCCTTGAAATAGTTTTCAAGGAGATGTTAACCTACTGCAATGTTGTATGAATTATCCAGGGTTTTTTCTGCTTCCTGCTGATGTGCTGTGTTGGTGGCTCCTGGAAGATATCTTATGGTTTGGACAGGTCACCATGTCAAAATCTCTTGACATATGACAGTGGACAGCTATTATGGTGGGCTTTGGCTGAAGTCTCTTTGCTGGTGATAAAAGCCTTTTGGTGCTGGGCTATTACTTCCAAACTCAAGGGAGAAGTATGTATACTGTAAATTATGGCTGGTTGCTGAGCTGATTGCATGTGATGAGTTTATAAGGCTTTCCTCATGGCCAGATCATAAAGCCATATAAAATCAAGAGATTGCTTTGCAGTGAATGAGCCAAGTAGCAGCTTGTATTTGTGCTTAATGTAAAGCATTAACATCCATGTTTTATCTATATAGCGGTGGTCAGGTTTCAAAGGCATGTAAATTCCCATGGCACCTGCTGCCTTAATTTAGAATTAAGCCGTTTAACACTGCTGAAAATTGAATTGTTCATGTAGGTTTTTGGTTGTTCCTTCAGGCAACACTGCTGGAAGATACTCATCTGAGTCTCTACCACCCCTTGGTATTTAGGACAATGGGTGGTGGGTAGTTAGAATTCAGCCCTCAGAAAAGTTAATCAGTGAAGTGCCTTGATGAAGGCGCTTGCGTAAATGGAAACACTGTTCCTAAATGTGCCCAAATGATGACTGAGAGCCGAGGGCTTGGCCACGGAAGACCACCTAGTCTATAGGTGGATGTAGGTTGGTCAGATTGAACTCTATGTGACCAGAGGTAGTAATCGGAAGTAAGGAATGGCTGGGAAAAGGGGAACCTTGGCGGTGAGAGATCAAGGAGGAAAACAAAAGGGAACTTGTTAGTGGGCTGCAGCCAGAACTAGTTAAAACTAATTATGGAAAAATTGAAAACTGCTGAACTTAAGAGAGTACTTCAGGTTTTTCCTTTGGAATATTGTTGTTTGTTTGTTTGTTTGTTTTCTCTTACTACTGTAACTCCAGCTAAGTGTCTTGAACTTTTCTTTTCCTGGCTCATCCCTGCTTAACTCTTAGAGAGCTGAACTTGTTCAAGCTTTGAATATTATTTGTCTGGCCAGGCATCTAGCATTGCGACTGGTGCTTGAATTCCAAGAACAGGAAAGTGTTCTTAATCTGATCTTGTGTCCTGGTTAAGCCATGACATCTTGCCTCACTACTTCCACTCTATTTTATAAGAAGGGTGTAGTCCTTTCATCTATTTTGTTTCCCTCTTTAAATCGCATTGGAGGCATCATTAGGCATACAGTGCCCTTCCCAGCTCTCCTTCAACATTAGATTAGCGTGGACAAATTGCTGCAGAATCCTACTTCTGGAGCATGACAAGTACATGGAGTCTCATAAGCTGTCAAATACAGTGAGGTGTTAAAAAATTATTAGTTTATTGCTTTTTCATTAGTGTTCTGGAGCTTGACTGACAATATTTGCCATGAAACTTCCTCTAGAGAGGTAGAGAGGATGTCTTATGTTCTGGACCCCGTTTACTTTTTTCCTTACAGCTATCCAGTTATGGGGTCTATGTGATACTTGTTTATGCAGATTTCTACTGGGGCAAGAGAGCGTTGTTAGATTTTTTTTTTTTTCCCCTCTCTTTTACACCACGCTAGCTTTCATCTAATCAAATCTGGTTTTCAGTGTCATCACATGCCCTCTAAAATTGGCAGAAAGAGAGAGAACATGAATGAGTAGTTGAAATAAAGGGAAGGCTTTTCCCAGCAACAAACTTGCATTGATAAAATGGTAGCGGATCGAATGCTGAAAATTGGAGAGGGTTTATAGAAGAGTTGTGAAAACAGTGAAGGGACTGGAAAACACACTGTATAATGGAAAATGCTTTTATCAAAGTGGAAGTTTTAGATGTTTGTCTCTGCTGACAGGAACAGTAGAAGTGTAATAATAGAGGGCTTTTTAGTCTAGCTGGGAATGGAATAATGAGCTGCAGTAGCCAGAAGGTACAGTAGAAAAACTTTGGCTGGAAACAAGCTGCAAATTTTTGAGTGAGGTTAATTAACTGTTGGAATACCTTGATTCTGCTACTGGGAATTTCTAAACCAAAATGGAATGTCAATCTAATTTAACGTTCTGGTTCATTGTTTCTCACCTCCTTTTGGGGAAACGTGAATGAACTCTAGAACTGGAAGCATTCATCAGCCTAGCATGGCATTAGTTTAATTATCAAGAGATGAGCATGAAAGTGGAAATACTGTTCTCGATCAAAACCAGCTATCAAGGTGGGAATATAAGCATCAGCTATGTAGGTGACCAGACTTATCTCAAAGTTTTTTCGTGGCTGATGTAGACCTTGCAGAAAGCATGGACTTAGCTGTATGTGTAAGTTGCATTAAAATTCTGCCTCTTATCAGCAGTGGTCCTGGCTGCCCTTCCTTTGGCTCAGCCAAAGGAAATCAGCCCATCCAGGAATGACTCTAAACAGAAGGGAGTGTTGGTCCTTTAATGAATAATGTGATACGTGGGATACTGGGGAAAAGTCCTGGCTTTAGCTGTTGGTATCTGGACCAGAGTAATGCTGACTAGTGTCAAGAGAGAAAATGTTCAGTGCTTCTTAAAAGAATGACTGTTTCTTGCCAGCAGCAGCACAGCTGGGCAGAATGACAAGTTGCTTGAAACGCTTTTTGGAGACCCCAAGAACTGTGTGCCTGTGCAACTTCCTTGCTTTACATTATAGAACAAAAGTACAGATTATTTTTGAGAATTGTACTTAGGATTTTGTATTCAAATGTTAAGTGAAACTTTTTTCACTTGCCTTCAGCTTAGCTGTGATACTGTGATTAGTTTCTTTTGTTGTTATGCAGAAAGATAGGGAAATGAAATCAGGAGATGGGCATCATGCTCTGTGGATCAACTAGTGAAAATAGTTTCATTTATGAGGGATGGTATGGAGTAAGATGCAACTGAATCGAGAGAGTGCATATCCCAAGGCAACGTTAAGGAGCAGGTGTAATTACTATGAGAGGAAATGAATGTATAACAATGCAAGGTCAGAATTGCAAATACCCCAGATAGTACAAAGCCTGAATTTGTAATTAAGTGGAATCTACATGTGTAATACATATCACATATGTATATTACACACACACACATGCATGCACACATGTATATACATATATGATGTGTAATACTCCCAAGTCTAAGAACAGTGAATAATTCAGTGGTTTCTGCAAATCCTTGAAGCAGTGAGGTGCATGGTTTTGTTGCCTCTTTTTTTAACCACTTAGTGTGTTACAGCCAGACAGAATATACTGTGATGCTCTTTTAGGAATGAAGGTGGATAGTATTGATTGACTCGACACCAAGATAGATAGCAGCTCTCCATTCTCAATGTACTTGTCTGAGGGTAGCTACTGACTCATTGTAGTTGGATGTCACTGGCTAGAAAGTATTAGTAGGGTCCTTGAAGTACTGTTAGCAGAAGGTACAGCTTGGCATAACAAACACATCATCTGAGAGGTACTGTGAAGCAAATTAATGTGAACTGTTAGACCAAGCATTTTAGGAAGTACTGTCCAAATCCAACAGGGTTAATGTGCAGGGGTTAGTGGAAGGAGGTGGCTAGTGTACCACTACTTACTCATCCAAAATTAAAGCTCTTCTTTGTGGAATCTCTCATTTGGAGTTACTGTTTGTTTAATGTCTTGAGTTTATCTGTCCAACAGAGAACTGCAATCACTTCTGTGTTTCATTACAAACAAAATAGTCTGTATTTCTGTATTTGTTGCATGGGGCTGGGCTACTGTATTCTGAACTATGTGAATCTTTCCTTTTTTTAACCTTAAATCTTTTTTTCCTTTTCCTTTGCCAATCTTGGTAGGAACTTACTTAGGTAAGTAAATTGCAATTTTAACATTGTTTTTACATACGACATAATTTTTAAAAAACATTAGTCTAGGTGCTGTTTGGTACAATTTATGCTCTGTTGCGTTTGTTGCTCTTGCATTCCTGAAAGTTTATAGCCTTTGATTGTTAGAATGTGGACACTCAATCTGCTCACAGCGGTAACACACTCTTGGCAGTTTAAGAAAGAGAGGGTTTCTAAAGCATTCTTTTAAGCTTGCAGAAACTGATGTGTGTATATGTCAATACACAGAGACTACTTCAAGTGGACCAGTAACTTGGAAGTGAAATCCTTGTTCATCAAGCCTCATTCATGCATGAATTTTTTTTTTTTTTTTTTGTAGCTTGCTCACAAATGTGGTACTGTT
>VYZV01011497.1:286988-334725 GCA_013401275.1 Pandion haliaetus | reverse complement strand
TTTAATTTTTGGTAGCCTCTTTTCCCCTTTGCTTCTACCCCTTTTGTAGACAGGGGGAGGGAAAGTAAGTTTAACTTATTAAGAGAATGTGGACTAGTACTTTTTAGCTTTGTTTCCTCTTCTGATGTACGAAGAGCTAGAACCCTTCATTTTGTGACTGAGCTCTCGTTGCAAAGCCATTTTTACGAGGCTGTGTTGTAAGATTTTTCCCTTTTTTTTTTTTTTTTTTTTAAATTTTGTGGACGGTGCCATTTTTTATTTCATTTATATTATTTCTTTTGTAGATAAATTTCCAACCTTTAACTGATATTTGGAAATAGGAGCTGAAAGCCAGCCCCAGGTTCAGCCAGTTTTCTTTGGTCCTGTCCCTTATGTTTTTTGGATCATTTTGCACAGCCAGTTGTGCTCATGCACAAGACAGAAACAACCTCAGGCTGAGAAAGGAGTGAGCTAAGAACTGAAGAACCTTGCAGAACATTACACTGACGTTGTGTGCAGTGGAGGCCAGGCTACCAGAATTAGGTGTCCTTACTCTAGTCAATCCCTGGGAGATGTGGCCCGTGGCATTTCTCCCAGTAACCAGCAGTTTGTGTGCTGCCTTCTCTCTGACATCTGGAATCCTACGTGCTGTTACACCACCAAGACCCAGCAGTAGGCCCAGCAGTCCAGCAAGTGTAATGAATTGCTTTGCTCTGGCTCCAAGAGTCAAGTACACCAATGCCCAGGGACATTTTGCTTAGAACTCTGAACCTGTTTGTGCATCAGTGTTTTTGGACACATCTCTCCCAGGATGAAACCTGGTTTCTCTTTAATTGTGTTACTGTATGTTTCCCATTTTGAAGGGAATTTAAATTACAGCTGGGTTTTCATTTGAACACATTGTGTCTGAAATTAAGTGGTTTTTTTCTCCCCTTGACATTTCTTGTGTTTGAGGTTTCTTGCATCTCTTGAACTTCTTATGTATTTGCAAGTCTGTATAATTTCTTTTTCATATGTCTTCTCATTGCAGTGCATTTGCTGAATGCCCTGCTCTGTTTTGAAAGGATGTAAACTATCATTTGCAACTTGTGCTGATCTGTACATGTACCTGCCTCAAGCAGACACAGCATGTAATAACCCCCAAGTCATTCCATATGTGTCAGCGGTGAGATGAGCCAAAGTTGTATTTGGGTTATCACAGTCCAACCGTGATTCTGTGCAACTCTGCTAACCCACCGGGTTAGACGGAAAGGAATCCCCACAAAATGAAAACAATTCAGTTAACTTTACTTAATAAACCTGGAAAGTGAGCTTTTGTGAAACATCTGCTTTTTGTCTCTTCTGAAATAGCTGCGAAGACCCTTGCTCAGGGTGCCATCTGGCTGGTGTACATGCCTCTGCGCTCCTTCCTTCACATCCCAGAGTTGCGTTCTGCTCTCAAGTGTTTGCATAATTGCGGCGTGTCCTTGTGCTGCCAGTGCCGGTACGTTGTGCAGGGCAAGTGTCATTCATAGTTTGGTTTCCCCTCATACGCGGTTTAAACATCTCTAGCACTTCAGACTGTGACTCCCTCCCTTCTCCTTTTAAACGTGGCAGCAGATGCAATGCCGGAGCTTTGAATGAGCCTTTTGTCTGGGGCGGCTCATGCGTCTTGCTGATCAGGGGCATGACTCTGGCATGCGGCAGAGTGAAATCCCTGGGGGTTAGCAACCGAGCCCGCTGACATTTAAGTACTGCTTCATTTCTACATTTGCTCTTTACTGGGATAAGCAAAGCGGGCTCAATGTTTGGTCTCCTTTACTGCTCAGGAGTGGTAAGATTTACACTGTGGCTGTGAGTAGCTGTTCAACTTAGCAGATGTTGTAAATGTATCCTATACTGCTGATCACGTTTTCCTATCCATAACTTAAAAGCGGGAGGGGACAGCCATTCCTGAAGTATATGCTACATAGGAAGGGGCACCAAGCTTACTAGAAAGAAAGCCTCCAGGCTGTGTGCAATGGTGCAGGGCTGCACCAAAGACCATTGGCAGTTTCACTTTGCCTCCATCAATCTATACGATTAACCCTGCGTACATAAGAAATATTGCCGACTGCAGGAAGGTTTTGTAACACTCAATTTTTCCGTGTGAGGGAGAGGTCTCATAGGGATTCCTTCCTGTTGTAAAATAACGTCTGAAGAGATCACTTTGAAAAATCTGTGTCCAAATTGTCTTCAGCCTCTCTGCAGTGGGAGCCTCAGCTGTTGCAGAGCGCTGTACTCTGCCTTGGTGTTGGGGGAGCCCTGAAATCCCTGCGTGCTGGGGACGATGCACGTTGGTTATCAGTGGATGAACTATTGATGAGACTCGAGAGAAGCTGTTGAGGCTGCACCAAGAGCTCAGAGTAACCACTTGGGGGTGCCAGCCCTGCAGTTTCTAGCGACTTAAAAGCTTTCTTGGAGCAGCTCCAGAGATAACTCTGGGAACGAGTCCAGGCAAGTAGAGAGAATATCCTGTGCTGCCCTGACTTTGAAGGATCCCTTGTGTGTCCTTTAATATGGATGCCGTTTTTTGGCATGTGGTAGCAGACGTCACTCCCTTGCGTTTCACTGGCTTATGTTTGTACTGGCTTGGGAGGGGAGGTTGGAAGATACCTTTAGCAACCAAAGGAAAATGCCGGCTCTTGGGAATTGTGGAGTGAGTGCTAGGTCCCACCACTGACCTGCCCAAGCCCAAGCTGTCACTCTCTTAAGCCGGCTGCTGTCACTAAGCCTCTCCTGTACCAACCTCTCTGCTGAATTCACATTCATATGCTGATGTGCTGTTGCTGCAGGAATTGCCTTTGATTATTCACCCTCCTTCTCTAGAGCCTTGCAAAAATATTAGAAGGTTCATACAGCTGGGGCAGTGTCCCATTCTCAGTGTCCCTTCCACCCCCTGCTTCCACCTCCTAAAGAGCCCTTGAGATTGTAGGGGACAAACTCTGATGGGAGTTGCAGTGAAAGGTGCTGGGCCGGCGTTCAGGCACGCTAGCTGCATGGTGCAGAGCCTGGCGTTTGGAAGTGCTCGCCCGCCCGGAGCAGGTTATTTCTACTGCACGCATCTCCAGTCCATAGTAAGTTTTGCCACGTGCATTTGGATATTTTGCCTTAGCTATGTGTCCCTGGCATCCCCATCCTTCACCTTTTCCTCTGCCTTGCAGATGTGGGAGCAGACGTGTCCACAGGCTCAGCTCCAATCCATTGGAGAAGGCTGTGCTTCATGCTCATGCGGATGGAGTGCGCTGGCCTCCAGACTTGCTACTATCCTTATGATTTTACGGCCTTAAAAGTAGCAGGGAGCTGGTCAGGAAAGTCTTTTTAAAACCAAAACAAAAATCCAAACATTCTTACAATACTTCTATGACAAAATGTTTTTGTAACAGGTTTGGGGGGGCGTTTAGTGAACTTTGGAATTTTGGGGTTTTTTTACTTTGCATTTTGCATTTTACCAGCTTGTCAGTAGCAGCTCCCAGTGATCTCTCCTTTTGATGCTGTAACATGAAAGCAGCGCACTGTCCGTAACAGCACTGTTGAAATAGCGTGAAAAAAAGCAAAGCATGACCAAAACTAACAATTCCAAACCTGGCATTCCTGCTGTGGGAGGTGGGCTGTAACCGGGACACTACTGGAGAGTTGTAAAGCAAAATACATGCTGAAATTTCCTTTGAAATGGAAATTGGGAGCCCGTGCCAGCTCTGCTGCGGGCTCTGGCTCTCGGTGCGAGCGTTACACAAGCCAGACCTTGGGAAGCCTGAGAGTCTCTTTCGGATAGTCAGTTTGTGTCACGGTGGAGCTGCTTTCCACCGCTGAGGTAGGACTGTGGAGGAGGAGGGAGCAGTTAATCTGCTCAAATGATGGCGTGGGCACCTGATGGTGGGCAGAGTAGTGGTATGGGAGGTGTGCAAGCCTGAGGGATTTCAGGGAAAGACCAAGAATAAAATCTTCTAGCAGATTTCGACTGGGAGGAGGAGGAGGAGGAAGGGTTTTGATGCAGTTCTAGAAACTGGACCCTGCATCCCTTCTGTTTTTCTTAATCCAGCCAGAGGGCGCAGGCTTAAACAGACCTTTAACTTAAAATAAGCGTTGGCAGCAGTGTTAGAGGGCGAAAGGAGAGATCACTGCAGAAAGGCAAGCCCTGGCCTGACAGTCTTCTCTAGCTGGCGAGTGGTTGGTTGGTTGGTTTTTTCCTGTAAATACGCTTTTTAGTCAATACTTTTCTAGGAGAGCCTGCAAGAGGCAACAGTGATGGGGTCTGCCGTGATCCCCATCTTCAGGATGCAAACATGTCTTGAGCGTCTGTGGTCTTTACTGCCCTCCCCGAGGGAGGAGGCTGGCATGACCCATGTCCGTGTGTCCCTGCTGCCCTCCCTTCCCTTCCTGGGGACTGAACAGAAGGGTTTTGCCCTCCTCAGCTAGCTTTGAAACCCAGCGAAAGCCTCGGCCTCTGATGATGACTTTTCATCCATGCAGGCTCTCGGGAGGGGGACAGCTCTTGAAAGAGAAGGCACACGGTAAATTCAGATGGGCTGTGGGACTGGGGGCTTGTCCCCATCTCTTCTTCAGCCTGGAAGAAAGTCAGGCAAGGTCAGGGCTGAAGCACGCTTGATTCCTGCCCTGGGCTTTGCGAGTTCATTCACCGCATTCCTGGAACGAGTGTGAGTAACATAAATTCAGCATCTTTCTGCAGACAGCTTCCTCCCCTCCTGCCTGCGAGGGGATCCTCCACCTGGATCCAGTGCTCCTCGGGATGCTGGCAGCGTCACAGCGAGCAGATTTACAGGTCCTTGCTGGAGGGTTTCAGCCAAGTTGCGCTCATTCAGAGATTTTCCATCTGAGCAGGAGCGAGTTTGTTCCCTGCTGCCTGCGTCTTGGCTGCCCCTGCGCAGGACACAGGAGAGGGGAGCATGTGGACGTGGAGCTGAGCCGGGTATGCTTGCACGCTCATTTCCCTGCATACTGGTAAGATGCCTGTACTGTCTGGTAGGGACTGGGGGCAAATGCATCCCGATGGGTGGGTCTTCCCCCTTGTGCTGCTGAAGGAGAAGATGGTGCCATGGGGAGGTTACAGCACCCACAAGGCGCTGTGTCCAGCCCTGTCCCAGGAGCTCACAGAGAACTGCGTCCTGGAGGTGGTGTGCACGTGGGGCACAGACAATGAAAACTGGGCAGCCGCTGTGCGCACTTGTCTTGCGGCTGCGCCAGCCCCCAAATCTGTGTTGCACCATGGCTGGCCCGACCTCTGGCCACAGGGTGTTGGAGAGGGGCCACAGGAGGGGAGAGCTTAATAACAAACCACCCCGCGCTGCCTCACACGGCCAGGAGCTGAACTTTGCCACCGAAGCCCAGCTCTGAGCACAGCCTGTCCCCTGGGACACCCTTTCCTTCCCCTGGAAAAGCCAGGAGATAGCTGCCAGTGCCAGCCGCCCCTGTGCCTGGCCACCCTCCGCACGGCCTCCCCACTGCAGGCAGGGCTGGATCTGGCTCCGCCGGGCGTTTGAGAGCTGTGCTCGGGTCTCTCCAGCTGGTTTGCTGCCTTTTTTTGGTTAGAGCACTGCTCTTCGGGTGCCTGCATCTCACCTCACAGAGGCATCATGCCTGCTCCATAGAGTTTCAGTATCTGCGTCCTCAGCATCCATGTGTGGCCTGCTGGGATGCTCACCGGCCCTGGGTGGACTGGCAGCTACAGCCCCTTGGGAAGGGGATGCAGGGACAATGGGGACATCTGTTCCCGCTTGCAAGGACAAGTGAGATGTCTGTAAACCTGTTTATTGCAAGCATGACAATGCTATCTGCCCCGCCTGATAATGGCAGGGAGTCAGATGCCTTTTAAAGGAGAGAAGCGACAAGTGGATGGTTGGAGCTCCAGATAGCGGGTGCCGGGGCCAGGCGGTGACGTGCCAAGCCCTGGCCAGTGGCATGTGCTGCCTGACGAGACCCAGCTCCTGCCAGCCCCTCGGCATGCTCTTGCTCCTGTCCTCTTATCTTCCTGTCTCTTGCTAATCCCTTCTAAGCCCCTGGGCTCCGCTTTCTGAGCCGTGTTCTTATCCCACAGCCACCCTTCGGCAGCAAGGCCAGGCACCCGGCATGTGTGGGCTGTGTCACTCCTTGCATGCGGCTGCCTCCCCATCCCAGCTCGCCCTGGGCTCCTTGGGTTGGGGAGCAGGTTTCCCCCCCTTCAGGCAGGGTGCTGCCCTACTCACCCTCCCATGCAGCCAAGCCTTGGGACACAGGATGGCCAGATCTGGGCTGGCAGGTGCTGCGCATCCAGGAGGACAGTGCAGAAAAAATAAAACAAAAAATAAAGGTTTTGCCTGGCCTTGTGAAAGCCTCTGCTGTCGCATCCCTGAGCACCTACTGGAAACCGCTCCCAGGCCACGGATGGGAGCCTGACCAGTTTTGCCATGAAGCTCCTGCCAAATGGCAAGGGTGGAGGCAAAATGCAGGCAGAGCTGGGGCAGCCGGCGGTCAGTGGCTATTGCTCGCCACAGCCTGTGGCAGCAGCTGGCTGCTCTGCCATTTGTCACCGCGAGCACCCGGCTGCAAGTTCCGTCTGGGGTGCAGGAGCTTTAGGGGTGACAGAAAGCTGCAGCGTGTCACCCTGGGGGGACCCTCACCCGGGGGACAGAGGCAGCTGGGCATGTGGGTGCACACAGTGCACCAGCTGAGGGTCTGCGGGCCACACACGGATGACTGTCGTCTGGGCAAGCCCAGCCAGCAGCGGGGTTTTTTCCTTAACCTTTTTTATCGGATATTTTCACCCCCAGTTTCTTCTTGCCGTGTAACAAATCCAGCTGATCCTAGGTGCCAGAAAACGCGAGACACAAGCAGAGGAAGGCTTTCCAGCCCCAGCTCCCCGTATGAGCAGCCCTGTCTGGGTGCATGAGTTTTTGTGGTATTTGCATCTGAAGGAAGAAGAAAGAGCTGAGGGGAGTCAGCATGGGGAGGGGGAGAGAGGTGAGCCAAAGGAGAGGCAGCCTGGGGGGAGTTACTCCTTATTTATTCCTTACTTTCCCTTAATCTCCCTGCAAAGCTCTCCGGTTGACCTGCCCTAGGCAGAGGTCCCAAACAGCCTCATGCCTTTTGAAGGCTCCCGGCGGAGGCGATCCCTGCTTCACGGCCAGGGCCAGACCAGCACGGTCAGCAAAACACCCCCACCATGTCTCGCAGCCCCCCTTGCTGCTGCCAGGGGATGGACGGCCGTGTGTGCTGGCACCAGCTTTAGGATCTCGGTCCCACCCGGGAAGGGGGATGCTGCAGGGGCGCGGCTCCTGCTCGGCTCTGTGCAGCATCCCTGTGGGAAGGGGCTGGGTTATAAAGCCCTGACCGTGCAGTCCCCACTTTATCAGGGAGGGGGATGCTGGGCTGCCAGGTGCTCCGTGGAGGAAAGCCCCGCCGTGCCCCCATGTCCCCTAAATGGGTGATTACAGGCACGGCCAGATGAGCGAAGATCGAACGTCAGTGCCCTGCGATGCAATGTGTGCTGGGTCGGGTGAGCCAGCTGGCCGCAGCGGCTCAGGAAACCCTGAGGCTGTGCAGAGCTGGGTGCCATTGGAGGAAAATGGGTCACCCGCCATCGGGGCAGGGGGGGGGACGGGATGGGATGGGGATGGTCCCCTTGGCGGGGACATCCCCAGGCGTTGCTGCAGGGTGTGTTGCTGCCCTCTCCCCTGGCTGCTGAAAGGCAGCTTTGGCACCTGCTGCCAGGAAACCTCCAGTTCAACCCTCAGGCAGGGATGGAGCCCCCCAAATTTCTGATGTAAAATGCATCATTTGCCAAAGGTGACACCGGTGACAGCACCCTAGGCCGGTCCCCAGCCTGCTCCTCCTGGCCTCGGTGTGATGGCAGATGCATCCCCAGCCTGGGTATTAATACAGCTGTCTGGGGCCACGGCACAGCAGGGTCGGGGTGTGCCCCCTGAAGAAGCTGGGCCAGGCCCCCTGTCTCTGGAGAAGCTGTGCCATTCCCGCTCGCTCAGCCAGTGCCACCTGAGTCACCCATTCCCGCTGTCCCCATGGCCCTGGGACAGCCATGGCCTCAGTGCAGGAGCATGCCAAGCCTAAACCAGGGCAGATTAAGACACGACTGGTTAAAGCCACTTTGCTCCTGAACGAGCATATCCGCTTGGGATTTAGCGCATCTGCAGGCAGGGATTCACACCTTTAGGTGATTTGTCTTAATTACCTCCAGCCTCTATGTGTGAAAAGCCTTTGGCAGGCGAGAGCCCGGCTGTGTGCTGGTTCTGCAGCGAGGCCGAGGCCCGGGTTTCACCTGCAGCTGCCCCATATGTGTTGTCAGGTGGGTGCAGCCTTCCTCCTCCTGCCTCCCCAGGGCTGGGACACAAGCTGAGATTTCCTACGGATCCAGAGGATTTAGACAGCAGACCCTTTTTGGGATGTCCCTCACAGCATGGGAGAAGGACGGTGCTGTGCCGGCACCAGCCTGCTGCCAGTGGGGTGCTTTAGGGCAGCAGACACACCAGGTACTGCAGAGGGACCCACGCGAGCGCCCATAGGGCTGTGACGGCCGAGGCCGCTGGCCTCCCAGAAATCAATAGCTTCCCACATCCCCAGCTCCTGCCAGCACCCGCGGTGGCTGCCAGCTGGAGCTTGGGCGCGCCGGCTCCATGGTGGGGCCCGCAGGGCTCAGCCACCCCTCCCCGGGCCCGTGCAGGGCCGGGGCGTTCTGGGGCCACTGCCACCACCTGCCCCTGTGTGGGGACACCGCAGGCCACAAAGGCCCACATTGTTGTGACAGCAGCTGGGCGCGGAGTGACGGGGACGCCTGGGTCCTTCTGACCCGGCAGGGTGTGCGGCCGCTGGAGAAACCCACTGTCAAGCATCCCCGTCCCGGGGACCCGTGGGCCAGGGTCACCCCGTCCCACACCGGCGCCCTGGGTTCCCTTCCCCGGGCTGCCTCTGCGCCTGGGGCCGAGCGGGCGCTTGGCAGCCGTGCCAGCTGCCGGCAGAGAAAGGAGGAATTAGATGACAATGGCGTCGGAGGAGAGCCAGCCCGTTGGCTGATGAATAATGCAACGGCTTCGCTTTCGGGAGCAGCAGAGTTCCTGTTTACCAACACCCGGCCCGAGCCAGTGGGGTGGTGGGGTGGGGGTGCGACCCCCGGAGCACCCCAGCCGAGGGCCCTGCCACCCCCCTCTCCTCCCCTGAACACCCCCCTCCTGTGCACGCGCTGCCCGCAGCAGCCCTGTGGTGCAGGATCCGGCCATCCGAGCACAAAGGAGCTCCCCTGGTGCAGGGGGTCTGCATCCCACCATGGGGCACGTTTTAGGGTGGGCAAAGCTGGCACTCCCACCTCGGCATTGCTTCATGGCTCCCTGAGCATCCCTTTGCAGTGGCGGCAGCCGGAGGGATTTTTGACATGGGAGTTTCCATGGCAACGGAGCAAAATGGCGCCGGGACCCAGGGAGCTGCTGGGCGCTGTGGCAAGGCAGCCTGTGCTGCCAGAGCAGGGTTATTGCAAGGAAGGTCTGAGGATGCCGGGGCAGCGAGTGCTTCTGCTCACCCTGCAGATGGGATGGGACATGCCTGAGACCCTCTGCTGGGGCTGCTCCAGGACCAGCACCCTCAACTCATGCCCCGGGCCCACGGCATGCCTGTGACGGGCAGCGCTGCCCTGTGATGCCATGCTGCGCCATGCCACGCATGCCATGCCGTGCCAGCAAGGCTGCCAGGAGCCGTGCCTTCCTCCCTCCCCTCGCCCGCCTGCCGTCACCGCTATCTCTGCTCCCCCAGGGCCTCTCGCCCTCGTCCCCCCGCCAAGGTCTCCCGTATCAGGCCTGTCGTCCCAGCTACTTAATCTGCGTTTCTCAGTTACCCCATCCGGAAAAAATGTGTCTAAGAATACCCAGCGCAGGCACGGCACTTCCTGGGGCAGGGGGCTGCTGCCTGCCCCCCCCCTTCCACGTGCTTCCAGCCCCTGTGCCCTCCGCCTCACCTGGGCACTGTCCTGCCAAACCAGCTCCTGCACGGCCATGGCTGTGAGCGCTCCGGTGCTGGGGCTGGGCTCTCTGAGGGCAGCTGCCGTCAGGATGCAGCCAGTGGTCTCTCGGCCAGTGCATTTGGTGTTGGGCTTCCTCAGACACCCATCTGCCACCCCAAAGGACCACAGCAACCGGCTATACACCGTTCTGCAACCACACAGTCCACCTCTTTGACCGGCCTAACTGCGTGCACATGGAGTTTGAAAGCATCCACCCAGGTGCTGCCCTGTCCCTAAAAGAGGGGGCTGACTGTCTCTCAGCTGTCCCTAAAAGACAGGGCAAGATGGTTCCTGTGCTCGCTCCATTTCTCGCACGGGCCCTGGGGCTGGGGGTCGTGGCAACGGGATCTGCTGGTCCCGTGGGTCAGTGCCAGCCGGCAGGGATGCAGGACTCACCCGGGGACAGGCAAGGTGACATCGCTGCTCGACCGGGCACGGAGCTGGTAAAAACCCCCAAGTCACATCGCTTAATTGCAACCTTTTAATTTTTTTTTTTTCCTTTTCTTTTCCCGGGCAAGGGGGGAATCGTGAGCACTTGCACCCTTTGGGCTTTCGGAGATGGGGAACAGGGCAGGGGAGGTTTGACCCGGCCGGGACCGTNGGGGGCCGGGCGGAGCGGGACGCACGGCACGGCACGGCGCGGCGCGGCTCCGCTCGCCTCCGCTCTCCCGCCATGGCATCCAAGTGCCCCAAGTGCGACAAGACCGTGTACTTCGGTGAGCGCATCGCCGGGGCCCGGCCCCGCATCCCCCTCCCCGAGCCGGGCGCGCATCCCCGGGACCCCCGCTCTGTCCCCGCTTCCCCACCCCGGAGCCGGCGCTCATCCCTGCCTCCCCCTTCCCCAAACCTACTGCATCCCCGGATCCTTTTCTCCTTCCCGGCGCCGGGGTGTGTCCCCGGGTCCGCCGTCCCCCAGCCCGGCGCATCCCCGGGTCCCCGCTCGGCCGCGGCTCCCCGGCGGGGCGCACCCAGCACCCTGCCCGGCAGCAGCCGCTTCTCCCCCGGGGCCCCTCGCAGCGGCCGCGGCCCCTTTGCTCTCTCCCGGACCCCCATCCCCGGGCTGTGCTGGGGGATGCTGCGGTGTGTGTGGGGGGGTGGGTGGCAGGGGCGTCTGGGTCACCCTCCTCTGCTGCCTGGGTTGAGGAGGTGAAGCAGGGGGAGAGGAGCCCGCAGCCTGGTTTGGTGCTGGGGGGGGGGGCTCACGCCCCCGTGTACCTGCTGGCTTGGGTCATAGGGGAACCCAGGCCATCTGACATGGATGGAGTGCTGAGCAGGGGGCTCCCATGGGCGGGGGGGTCTCTTGGTGCTGCGGAGCAGGCGGTGGCAGGTGCAAACAAAACCTTCTCCCAGCCAATTTGTTCCCATTCCCTGCAAACCTCACTCCAGGTGTGCAGTTCACCCCTCCCCATCTCGCCTCTCACCCAGCTCTCTGCGGGCTCTTCCCGGGTGGGAGAGCTAATGAATGGTTTGGGGTTTCTACGGGACTTTTGCAAAGGCAGCTTCTGGGCTCAAAGGTCCATCTCGGCATGCCCGGGCTGGGTTTGGGCAGCAGCGAGTCCCTGCAGGTCTCTGAGGGCCCTGCTTGGGGTTGTGGCTGGTCAGGATCTCTGGGAACCAGGGCCAGGGTGGCTCCCGTCAGGCATCCCGGGGTGAGCGCCACCGCCCAGGTTGCAGAAAATGCCGGGAGCGGAGGTGGGAGCGAGGGCTGATCCCCTGCCTTGGTGCCTCACCGCCGCTCCCCGAGGAGCCTGTCCCAGCCCGCTTCCCCACTGCGTGGTGATGCCCAGCCGGGAGCCTCCCGGGGGGCAACCTGACCCCCCCTGGCCTCAGGGTGGGCATCCTCGGGGTGGGCATCCTCGGGGCTGCACCGGAGGCTCAGGGTGGCTCTGGGGACAGATCCAGCACTCCAGCCCGAGCTGCCTCCTGGGACCTGCTGGCCACGGGGTCCAGCTGGCCTGGCCGGGTGCTGCCCGCCTGCACCCCTCCCTGCCCATCTCCCTCCGGTGCTCCAGGGTCCAGCCCCTGCTGCCTCAGCATGTTTGTTTGGTGGAGAAATACTAAAGGGTCCTGATGGTGCCTGAGCGTTTGAGGCATTGGTGCTTTCATTCCTTTCCAGCCATCTCCAAGTAAACACAGAGAAATAGGAATTTGCTGTCTTCCTCCCTTAAATAAACCTATTTGTGTGGGGGTGGGAAGGGCTCGGCCCCTTGGATGTCTTTCCTTGTGTGAATCTTTTCCTTTTTAAGCAGAAAATAGCGTGTCTGTCCAGCCAGCTGGGCGCTGGCCCAGGGTCAGCGTCTCTCCTCTCGCTCTGGGGATGAGCCTGTCCTGTGTGGGGGGAGGCTGGGGCCAGGCTCAGGCACCCCCGTCTTGCTGCCGGAGGAGGCCAGGCTGTGCCAGGAGGTGAAGCGCCAGCCCCCAGCAGTGCCCGCGCTCTTTGTCTTTCCCCACGTGCTGGGGGACTTGGGGGTCTCTTGGGGATGTGGTTTGGGGGGAGAACAGTGCTGTACCCTATGCCCCCAGCTGCGTGCCATCTCTCTCTCTCCCTGGGTGGGTTTCTGTAGGTGTAGTGGTCCGTGTCCAGGTCTCTGCCGCTCCTTGGCTTCCCCGTTCCTGCCTCCCCGTGGGATGCCTTGTTCTGCAGGCAGGGAGGAGGCAGGTGATCGGCAGCACCCATCACACACCTCCCCACAGGGACCACGTGGCCCCCGCTGCCCCTAAGAGAGACCGGGGGGTGATTCGAAATGGGAGCCAGCCAAAAACTTCCCTGTGCTCGGATCTGAGATAGGCTGGAGCGTGTCCTTGCTGACGCCTTGAGCTTTTCCTTCAGGAACCTCCCAGGCTCCAGCAGAATAAACCCGGGTCTGTTTATTTAATGCATAGAAACTGGATGCAACCTCTGAGCCGTCTTTCCGGGACACGGCTCCTGGGGTTTCCTCCCGATGGACCTCATGGTTCGGCGGGAAGGCGACGGGAGCGCTGCGCCCGGGGTTTGGTAACGCTTGTGAATTCCTCGGCTGGCCCGAAGCTTAACAGGGAGGTGATTCATAAAGCCCCGCTTGTTGGGAGCGCTCCTCGCCTGGACTGAATGAACGCTGGCAACTATAACTTCTCGAATGCCTGGGATTGCAGCCGTAGGTCATGTGTGAGAAATGCCACCGCGTCCCGTTCCCGGCCCTGCGCAGTGCCTGAGCGGCTGACCAGCGCCAACAATCATGGGTACCGATGGAAAACTCATTTCCAGCCTGCCTGTTGCTTCATGCTCCCTGGAAAAATCCAGTGGGCTCCTCCCTGCACAGTCAGGAGGATGTGGGCGTTTCCTGAGCTACAGAATGAGCTTTTTTCCTTTAAAAAGCACAGGGAAATATAAAAATAGTTTTCTGGCTTTTTTTCTGGTTTTTTTTTAAAAGCAGGCTGAGGTCTGTGACATTGTTTCCAGGAGCGGCTGGGGCTAACTTTCCTGCTTTGGGGAGGTTGGAGGGATGAAGTGAATGTTTAACCAGAGGAGCAGCGCTGCCGGCGGCTGCCGGGGCTGGTTCCCATCCCACGCTGGCAGGTGGCGGTGGGTTGGGGTTGGGGTTGGGTTATCTCTTCTGGCAGGAAGCGCCAGAGGGACCCGAGTTGCCTGAAGCCAAACAGCCGCACATTTCCCCAGCGCCCTTTTGCATGGCTAGCCTTAAATGAGTTTTGCAGGGCCAGCGGGAGCCCTGGCCAAGCCTTTCTGCCTCCCGTCCTCTCTTCCCAGGGAACTGCGGGGGATCGCAGCGGCAGCGGGGTTCCTGTTTTCCCATCCCAAGCGCGAGGCAGGCGAAAGCCGCAGGGATGCGGCAAGCACACGTGCAGCGGGGTCCGCCGGCCGGCCGCTTTCGGGGAGCTCTCTGCATGTGCTGGGGTGTTTGAGGGCTGGTGGGAGGCTGCTGCACTGTTTGTTTGGGAAGGGGCATCCTAAAAGCACGTGTGAGTTACCCGGTAGCCCCGGGGCTTGTCCCGGCTGTGTCTGCAGCCGGAGCAGCAAAGTTACTCTCTGGGGACGGTTTGCCAGTGGGGTGCAGGGCGGGGACTAAGGCCATGGACAAATCCAGCTGGGAAGCAAGGAGGGTTCCAAGCCTGGTGTGCTCAGAAGGACCTGCAGCAGATGCCCAACCCCGCTGTCACACTGATGTCCCAAGCGTGCCGGAGAAGAGGGGTGCAGCAAGACACGGGGTGCAGTGAGGCGTGGGGTGCTCTCCCTGCAGAGCACTGCGCTGGCGAGTCAGCCCTGCAGAAATTCCAGCTGCAGAAGCTGCCCTGCAATTAATAAATAACCGCTGCTTTGGCTCTGGGCACTGGCTGTTGGGAGACGGTGGCCCACCGGCAGCTGGGCAGGAGAGGCGGGAGGGCTTTATCTCGATTACAGCCTTCCGTAACAAAGGAAGCGGTTCTTCAAGTGCAGCCGGCGTAGCAGCCGGCACGTCGGAGTCAGCATGGCCCCTGTCTTGCCAGCGCGAAGGCTGGCTGGGCTCCTTGGGTGACTGCCTGCTCCGATGTCTCGGGGTGGCTGCTCTCGGAGCGTGCGTGGACCTTGCAGAGTGGTAACTAAGGATGCACCAGTTCCCTGCTCCCTGAGCAGGGCCCTGCCAGGGGGAGATGCCTCTGTGGGAAGCTGAAGGACGGGCTGATTAGCATTAGCTTTTCCCTCAGGAAAATAGCACGAGCTATAGAAAATTATCTGTGGGAGGGCGGGACGGGACGGTGTGAGGTCTCGGCCTCCTTGCTCTCACACACTGTGAAGCGCATGCTTTGCTGGAGCTGCTGGGGCTCCTGCGCAGTGCGGTGCTGGCACCTCGTGTGCGTGTTCGTGGGCAGTTGCCTACCTTGCAGGGAGCTGGGGCTCAGCTGCTGTGGGACGCAGGGATCTGCATGGATGTGCCCACAAGGGTTGTGCCAGGGGTTTGTGCTGGCCGGCTGGGGTGCCCTGCTCTCCCTGTGCTGCCAGCCTACGGGGAGCGGTGCTGCTCCTGGGGCCGTGGGTGCCGGAGGCCTGGGGCCCGGCTGGTCCCGAGTGCCTCTGTTTGGTGTCTGGTTTGTGGAGCTCTGCACTCTCATCTCAGGTCCCAGGCAGGTCTTGGGCAGAGCTCCTTGTGTTCCTGTCCTCCCTCCCTGTCCCTGGCAGAGGCACAGGGATGGGGAGAGGTGAAGTGACGGGACTGGAAAGGAAAGGCAAGGAAAGGTGGAGCAGGAACGCCCAAGAAAGAGGAAGTGGAAAATGTGTTGCTGCAATGTTGCAATCAAATACGGAGCCTGGAGCGTGTGCTGTGGTGCCACTTTTGGCTGTGGTGGGGTGGTGGTGCCCATCGCTCCTGCCAGCGGGCTGGGAGGCCCTGCAGTAACCAGGGAGGTGACGGTGGGGTCCTGGCACGTGGGTGGGGAGACCTCTCCCACCAGCCTGCCGTGCACTTGCCAGTGGGGAGTGCTGGTGCTGCAGCCCCCAGGGAGGTCCCGAGCTTCCTCTTCCATTGCTGTCTCTGTTCATACTGCGTTGCCCACAGCCCTGGGCCAAATCCAGCTTGGAGCTGGTTGTGCCCATAGCTGCGGGGAGCCAGCAGGGTGGGGAGGTGAGGAGCCATGGGGCTGGAGGGGCACTTAGGCAGGCTTGACTGCTCCAGCGTGTCTCTGAGTCCTGCTCTCACCGACACGGGCCAGGAAACTGTCTCATCCTCCCAGCGCTGCCCGCCAAAGATGGTATCTCAGTGTGCAGGAGGAGCACAGTGCTCCAGACCAGCAACTACCCAGGGAGGGGTTTTGCTTCTGTGCCTGCCCGTGCCCCGGCTCTCCACTGGCCACTCTGCCCCTTACTGTGCGGCCGGGCGAGAGGAGGGCCGCAGGCTGCCTGGATTCCTGCCGCTGCCTGGGGGTCCTGCCTGCAATGCCTCGCATGCGGGCCTGCGCCGCAGCAAGAAAGCAGCTGGTTGCTTGGGCTCAGCCCTGGCAGAACCCAATGCCTGGCAAGAAATGCTGCTGATCCTCTCCCAGCACAGCCGCAGTCGAACTGGCTGGCCTCAGAGCCGGAGGGATGCATCCTGTGCGGACACTGCTTGATGAAGTACAGCAGCCCTGTGGAAAACGGAGAGGGGCTTGCTGGAGGCTGCCCTGGCCCCGTGAACCAGAGCGGGAGGTTGAAGGCTCGCAGCCAGGAAAATGCTTGCGCTAGGTGAGGTTTTGTCAGCAGAGAGGCAGGGAGCGGCGGGGTGGACGGGACCCTTGCCATGCATTAGGGCTGCGGCTGGAAATCAAACAACCCTTGCTCGCACCCGAGTGGCTGGGCTACGTGGGGGCTCGGGTCCTGGGGAAGACCTCGGCTCTGCTTGGCTGGAAGCGAGGCCCTGGCAAGCAGGACCCCCTGCCTGGGGTATTCCTCGTGTCCCCCCCCGGCTGTGCTCCCCGGCGAGCCCATCCTGAGCTGGCTTTGTTGCGCACTTGGAGGGAGCCCAGCAAGCGAGCAGCTCGGGGCTGGAGGGGTTGCCTCGCCTTGCTGCAGAGGAGCTAAATATATATGTCTTGACCACAAAATCACAGTGCGGCGTAACCGTCAGCACCAGCTGTCTGATGGGGGAGAGGAGCTGCCTGGCCGTGGCTGAGGAGGGCAGGAGGGAACTGGGTGGGGGATGTGGGAAGGCAGCACAGACCCTTCCTGGGGGACGAGCGGGGAACCATGGCTGGCAGCACAGCACGGCCCGGCCCGGCCCGGCATGGTAGGAAATCCTCAAGCCGTCCCTCTGCCTTTTCCATCTCCCAGCCACGCTGCTGGGGAGGGGACAAGACAACCGGCTGCCTGGGCTTTCGGCTTTGTTTCCAGCCATTTATCAGGCTCCTTTCCTTGCACTCATCTCTCTTATTCATTCCTTTGTGCCTGTGACTGCTTTGAAGCGCATCTGCGGTCGATCTGACAGCATCCCTCTCCTCCAAGGATGCCTGTCGCTGGGTGACTGTGGGGATTTGGCATCTTTATCGCTGGACTGGGCTTTGTCAGCCCTTCCCCGCATCCTCCCAGGGCTGCGGTGGGATGAACGGGACACGGCCCAGCCCTTTGCAGAGACGCAGCTGCAGCTACGGTTGTTTTGCTGAATAAGCCTCCGGCTGGAAGCAGCGCTGACGTCAGGCCGTGGAAATACCTGTGCGAGGGCACGGAGCCGGCTTGGTGAGGCTGGGAGGAGGGATGCTCCCTTCCCACCCTGAAAAGATGCGCCCACCTCTGGTCCCCGCCAGCTGCCTTGCCCGGGCACGGCAGATAATTAAGGGATGAGCCGCGTTGTCTCTGGGGTGGGGCTGCCTCGGCAGAGCCGTGGGGATCTTTCCTGCTCCTGGCCTCCCATTTCCCCCGGCTCCGGTTCTGGTGGTGCCCCTCGTCGGCGTGGGCTGCACCCCCTGCATGGTCCAAATCCACCCCACGGCTACGTCCTGCAGTTTGCCACGTACCCAGCTGTGCCTCCACCTCTCCTCCGCAGGGACATTTCCCCTAGGGGAGAGGTTTATTATCGATGGGCGCGCGGTGCCCACCCATGGCAAGGCAGGTAACCCAGGGCAGACAAACCCTGAGTCACCCACATTTGGCAGAGGCCAAATTCCTGCAGGTGAGTGCCCTTAATCTGCCCTTCCTGGGGGGTGCTGCACAGCTGGTTTAAATTTGGTGGGCTTGAGGGGAGCATCTTGCCGCAGGCTGAGTGTGTAGGCGCGGGATCCAGCAATCTGGGCAAGATGTGTGTGCGCTCGGTGTGATGCCGAGACGTGGGCACTGGCCCATCCGTTCCTGGCGTGGCGGGGCATGGCGTGCGGTGGCGGAGGCTGGGTGCGCTGTCACATCTGGCCGAGCAAAGCCTGTGCCAGAGCCCCATGCCGTCCCACACTCCCTGTGCAGAGCTGGATGGATCCCAGGCGCTGCTTTGGCCCCAGGCTGCTCTTGAAGTGCTGATGGTGATGGGGTGCCCCCGGAGTCAGGGATGTGGAGCACGGCTCACCCCAGCAGTTGCCCGGGGGTCTCTGTCACAGGGGGAGGACGTGGCCAGAGGCTTCTCCTCTGGAGCTGATGCAACGGTGGAGCTGATGTGGCCGGGTGACAGGAAATCTGGGCGCTGGTGCTTTCTCTCCGCAGTGATTTATGGGGCAGTGTGGCCACAGGCGGGATGCCGCTGCCCTGGAAATGGGCTGGGGTGGCTCCAAGCTGCTTCCTCTGCTCGGTGCGAACAATGCTGCCTGGAAAGCTGTCCCAGCCGTGCCGTTCCTGGCTGTGGCCCGCGGGAGCCCTTGTGTGCAGCCAGAGGATGTCTGACCAACCTCTGTGTGGCATTTCCACCCACGGGCAAGGAGCAGCCCCTGCGGTGCACTGGGCCGCCACCTCCCTCCTGCCCCGTCCCCTGCCAGGGGCTATGGGTGCTGGCGAGGTGTCTCTTGCTCTGCATGGCCTGGGGATGCCCTGGGTGGGGGGGTCTGTGCATTTGTCAGGAAACAGCAGGGATTTACAGCTGCCTGAAATATTATGGGGGGGATGGACGTCGGGGCGGCATCTCATCTCGCAGGGACAGGAAGGAGCTGGTGTGTGCTGTGGCCAGCTGTAATTGCAATGGCCTCCGGAAAACATCCGCCGGGAGTTTCCTCCTTGCTTTGTACCTGGGGCCACGACAGTGCAGGGCCTGGGCGGTGGGAAGAGCCGGGGGTGACGCAGCCGAAGCGCAGCCTGGCCTGGCTGTGCATCCGCTGTGACAAAGCCAAGCAGCTCTTTGGCCCCGAGCCCCTGGCTCAGCTTTCAGCCCATCGGGCTCTGTTTTCCGCTCTGGTCGCCCCAGGGAGGCACCGGCTCCTGCTCGGGAGGGCTGGGGGGATGCAGGGCTCCTGCAACAGCCCCAAGGCAGCAGGGTGCTGGGACCTCCGCGTCCCTCCCCTTCGCTTTTGGGGAGTGCTTGTGGGGCTGGGGGCTGTGTGCCCTGGGGCTGGTCCTCTGCCCCCAGGGGCAACTGAGGTCTGCAGAGGAATGGCAGGGCAGGGTCCGGCCCTGGCCCCTTTCCCATGTGCTGCCTGCTGCGAGGGGCTGGGGAAGCATGAGCCCTCCTGAGCCCCCGGGCTTAGGGACCAGCAGGGATTTGCCCTGGCAGCTTTGAGCAGGCAGGCACAGACCTGTGGCTGCAGCAGGCCATCCCTTCACCCTGCCATCCGCTCCCACCTGGGGTTTAGTCCAACAGCCTGGACTTGTACGTGGCATCACCGGGAGGACAGTCCGGAGCTGCTTCCAGCTGATGCTGGTCCCCCAAGCCTGTCCTCCACATCCTTGCTTGAGGATGCTCTCGGGGCTCTCCCCTGCGCACCAGTGTGATGGCTCTGGCTCTGCCCCCTTGTGCTGCCCTCCTCTGCCACCGGCCACCCTGCTTTGCACCAGAGCTGATTTTCTGGGAGGTGATGGCGGTAATTTTGGCTTATCTTGGCCCTGCGGTGTGCCCTAGATGCAGCTGTTTGCTGTGGGAGGAGGGTGGATCTGGAAGCCAGGACCTACCCTCAGGGAGTTCTTGACCCCCATCTTGACCTGATGCAAACAGGTGACATTTGCTGAGGTCCTCAGTGGAAAAAGGGCTGGGAAACCCGCCGTTGCTGAGGAGGTCTTCTTGTAGTGCAGGACTGGGCTCCGGTTGCGCTTTTATTTGCTTGTTAAATATTTTATTTGGCTCTTCTGATTTAGTTTTACGGTGGCTTTAACAGGATCATGCTGTGTTCCAGCTGTCTCTGCACATGTGTGGGGGAGAGGGAGGGCGAACAGGAATCAGCGGGGGACACGGGGCAGCGCCTGGCCCTCCGGGAGCTGGGAGGGTGGAGGGTTGGTGCGAGGCCGGGGATGCAGGACAGGGACTGTGCTACCTCCCAGGGTGCTCCTGGAGACGTACAGCTTGGGGCCAGCCAGAGAAGGTGCATTCATGCAGCTGGTCTCAAAGCATTTTCCTTCCCTGAATTTGCCCACCGATGCTTTGAAACTGTTTTTGGCGCCGGCAGCGAGTTGCTCCACAGGTTCGTGGCACTCTGGGGCAATACAGGGATAGTGCCTGCGTACCTGCCTGCTCCCAGGCTGAGGGCGAGGGGGGAAAACCTGCACACCCAAGAGATGGGTGTTTTCTAGGGCCAAACATCCATTCTTGGTGACACTGGAGGCTGTGTGCCGTCCCATCCTCCCGGCTGGAGGCGGGCGGGTGTCCTGGGAGCAGCACCGGGGCAGCTCCTGCTGAGGGCTGGAACTGCAGCCGAGGCTCGCTGGGGAGCCCAAGCAGCTGGGTGTGCATGGGGGAGGCATGACTGAACGGGTGGGGTGGGCATGGTAACACCAAATATTTGAATGGGAGCAGGGTCATTCTGGGTAACGTGGCGGGTAAAAATAGATGCAGGGAGTAGAAAGAAAAATACTACCCTTGCTGGACTGGCGCATGGGAAAGGGCGTCTGAGCGATGGCAGAGCCAGCACTGGCGGGGTCAGAGGCTTGGGGGGGAGGGGCGCACCCATGGCCTGAACGGCCCTGTGGACCCCATGGGCTGCAGCAGAGTGGTCCCTGCAGCGTGTTTGATTTGCACAGCATGCCAATGAGCAGCCCACCTCGAGTGCAGCCCCCCACAGTGCCCGGAGCCTGGCTTCCCCAGGGACTCTGGCAGGTGCTGGGCAGTCGCTCACCCCTCTCTCGTGTTCCCTGCAGCCGAGAAGGTGTCCTCCCTGGGCAAGGACTGGCACAAGTTCTGCCTGAAGTGTGAGCGCTGCAACAAGACCCTGACTCCAGGCGGGCATGCCGAGGTAAGAGCGGCTGGGGCAGAGGGGGTGGGGGAGCCCCCTTCCAGGGGTGGCCTGGTGGTCTCTCCAGGGCTCTCCAGCACCCCAGGGACAGGGAGTCCCCAGAATTGGGCTGGGGCGAGTACCCGATGCCATGCAGGCGGGCACACAAGCCCAGGAGCACGCACTGTGGCTTCAAATGCTGCTGCTGCTGCAACCTGTGGTGCTCAAGAGCTCTCGTGCGCAGTCCTGAGCAAGCCACAGAGTGGTGTTGGCACCACACGTGGTGCCCCAGCTGTGCCAGCCCAGTGTGGGCTCCCAGGTGACCTGTGGCAGAGCTTGGCATGCCCTGGCAAGCACTTGAAGCAGCTCTGTGCACCGGGCAGGCTTGTCTGGGCATTGCGGTGGCTTTGAAGGCATGTGGGTGCCTAGACCCTGCACCAGAGTGTGGCTAAAAACACCAAAAATTGGGGATGCGCGGGTTGCCACGGCAGTGCTAGCTTAGCACTGGTGCTTTCGGTGCCCTGGGGCTTGCGCTGGAGCGCGATGCCACTGTGGCTGCCCAGAGCTTGGGAGCATGAGGGTGCCGTGCCGGCAGTGGCAGGTGCTCGGGCCTGGGAGCAACTGTGTTTTCCTTGTGTGATGCCCCGGCGTGACACCTGGTGCCCTGGGTTTTGCGCAGTGCCTGTCATGCCAGAGTGTCACCAGCTCTTTAGCACGGTTTTAGCACGCGGCACAGCTGGTGAGCGGGGGGCGGCAGGGACAGCCGTGCTGGTTGCCACCAGCCTGAAGGGGAGTGGGGCTGGTCCTGCTGGGGAGGATGGGGCTGTGCAGGTGGATCTGTGCTTTGGGCTGGGTTAAGTCTGGGGGATTTGCTGTTTCTCCATATAAGGCCAGATTCTGCTCCCATGGGGGACGGCAGCCAAGCCCCCACTGACTGTGCCGACAGGAGGATTTGGCCCTTCCCTGCTTTTTCTCCCTCCTTTCAAGCCAGTGTGTCCGGCTGGCTTGGAAAGGTGTCGCGGGGAGACCAGCTAAATGTTTACCCTCTACTCTGGCACGGTAACGCCGTGAGCACACCGATATTTATGCCTTGCGGTATTTTGCAGCTGCCTGCTGCCAGCCAGCTGCTTGCTTATTCCCCCAGCCTTGCCCCTTGCCCCTGACCGCTCCTAGCCCTCGCCTTCAGCATGGCACCGCTCGGGGGGAGGTGAGGGAAGGGACATTGCTTCTGCTTTGGGCAAGGCGTCCTTGCCTTGCAGCAGAGGGGATGGAGGGTAGGAGCATGGGGCACAAAGCAGAGCTGAGATGCTGAATGGAGCCGAGCAGATGATGGGGTGGGTTTGTGCCTGAGGACGGGGTCCCAGTGGGTTTTCCACATGGGGCGGTGTGTGTGGCAGCCCCGCGGGCCCCCTGCCCCAGCCGCAAATGCTTTTTCTTTTCTCTTGGACTCGGTTTCCGCTGGCCCATGAGAAACGGCTGTGGGGAGCTCTGGGGCTTATCACCCGCTTCGTGCCTTCCTGTGATAATTGCCCCCAGCCGATAGCAGCTGGGCTGGGACCAGCGCCTGTGCGGGGCCTCTGATCTCAGGCCAAGGCAAGCGGGGAGGCAAAGCTCGGTGGAAGCCACGGTGCTCTGTGTGCCTAAGAACGGCCTGATGGCACTCAGGATGCTTATGGGGCAAAGGGATGCCTTACTGGGTCCCAGTGGCACACCACTGGGTTGGGGCTCAGAGGTGCCTCTCAGGTGAACTGCCGCAGGTGCCAGCGCTCCAGCAATAGGGCATGTGCAGAGCAGATGGAGCGTTTCATGCAGGCGCAATCCTTGCGTGCTTGGGTCGGGTTAGGCTGTTCCTGGCAGACCCGCAGGCTGAGGGTGTCCAGTGGGTGCGTTTTGGGGTGTAGGCATAGCTGAGGTGGTCTCTGAACATCGGTGGGGATGGAAGTGATCCCAAGGGAACCACGGTCACCGCTCGGCGTCCTAACACTCCCCTCTCTCCCCAGCATGATGGGAAACCCTTCTGCCACAAGCCCTGCTACGCCACGCTGTTCGGCCCCAAAGGTACGTCCGTGTTCCTCCCATGCCTGTGAGGCTGTGCCCAGGGCTGAAGGAGGGGCCAGGTACCCCTGTCTCTGCTGGCGGGGAGCCGTGGCCCCAAAAGCACCCCAGGAGCCAGGCTAGCATGGGCTGAGCCTCCAGCCAGCACTTTGCAGTCCCAACCCTGCCGTCCCCTTGTGCAGAGGGAAAGGAGAGCTGCTGGAGGGAGGGAGGGATCTATCCTGACAGCTGTCCTTTNCAATTTTTTTTTTTTTTTTTTTTTTTTAATATTTAAAAAACAAATTCCCATTCAAACAGAAGGTGGAGTCATTCTCCTGTCCCAGACGTGGTTGGAGAAAGCCTGGGTCAGGAGAAAGCAAGCCGGGGCCGAGGTGCAGTGGTGTCCGCAGTGGCCCTGAGGCTCAGCAGGGCTGGGGGAGGTGGGACAGGGGCTGGGGGGAGAATGGAGACCCTGAGTGCTCCCAGGCCACCACAGCCTCTCTCTGCCCCACTGCAGGGGTCAACATTGGCGGCGCTGGGTCCTACATCTATGAGAAGCCGCAGATTGAGGGGCAGACTGCTCCAGGACCCATCGAGCACCCAGTGAAGGTGGAGGAGAGGAAGGCAAACGCTGCGCCTCCCAAGGGACCCAGCAAAGGTGAGGGGCAGGGCAGGTTGGGCAGTCTGGCCCTCCGCCATGGCATTCAGCCGGTCCAGGGCCACCACATTTGGTGATGGTGTGGGGTGCAGGGTGTGTGTGAGGGTCCTCTGCACCCATGTGTCCCAGCTGAGACGTCCCTCCACTTCCCATGCCTATGCCCTCTCTCCTTCCAGCCTCCAGTGTCACCACCTTCACCGGGGAGCCCAACATGTGCCCACGCTGCGGCAAGAGAGTCTACTTTGGTAAGGTGGCAAGTGGGCAGTGGGTGCATGCCCTGGGGTGGCACGGCCCCACGGTGCTGGGGCTGCGTGCAGGACCCCTGGGGCATGCAAAGGGGCTGGGAGGGGGTTTTGGCTCAGAGATAGGGTTGGGGGCATGGAGGGATGTGCCCAAGGAGCCTCCAGGGATGGGTCCTCTTGGAGGAGCTCCTGGGTGCAGGGCTTCATCTGCATCGTGTCCCCTGCTGTCACCTCCCAGGTGGGTGGCGTGGGCTTAATAGCTGTCCTCTGACAACCTCTGTCACCTGTGAGGCAGCAGAGGGGTGGGAGAGACGTGGGAGGCTGGGGTGCACAGGGCTGTCTCGGGATTTTGTATGCAGAGGTGATGTCCCCACAGGGCGTGCTGCCCCTCGGCATGCCTGCAGGGCGGCTGGCATGACCCTCCCTCCTTGTCCCCACTCTAGCTGAGAAGGTGACTTCGCTGGGGAAGGACTGGCACCGTCCCTGCCTACGCTGCGAGCGTTGCAGCAAGACCCTGACCCCAGGAGGCCACGCTGAGGTAAGGGTGTCCCGGCCCCGAGAGCCCCAGGCAGCACACGTGGGGGATGCCAGCAGGGCATGGCTGAGCTGTGCCGTGCCGGTTGGGCAGCCCTTGCCTTTGCAAGAGGGCAGGGCAGGGCAGGGCTGGCAGGAGCAGCCCTGGGGGAGCACTGGGGGTGCTGGGGTGCGGGTGTCTGCAGGGGATGAGCAGAGCGGGAGAGGTGCCCAGCCAGGGGGACGTGTCCTGGGGACTGGCCTTTCCCTGGCTCCCCACCCGCAGTGACACGCTTCTCTCTCTGCCATGCACAGCACGATGGACAGCCGTACTGCCACAAACCCTGCTACGGGATCCTCTTCGGGCCAAAGGGTGAGTGCCTGCAGGCGTGTGGGCTGGGATGCCGCTCCAGGGGGACGCGCCCCACCTGGGCTGCTGCTCTCGATGCTCATGCCATCGCCCAGAGGGGACGTCACCCTGGAGCATGCCACCTTCCCACCTGGATCCTCACCCTCCTGCATCTCCCCCCATGCAGGAGTCAACACCGGAGCTGTGGGAAGCTACATCTACGACAAAGACCCTGAGGCAAAGAACCAGCCCTAGACGGCATCCCCCTGCCCGCTCGCCCACTCTGTGCCCCTGTACTAACCTCCTGCTCGCAGCCGCAGCAGACCCTCACCAGGCTGGCCACGGAGCTGTGCTCTCTCTGCTGTCTCTACTCCGGGCAGGACAGCCCTGCCCTCCGGGTTATATATCATAGTCTCTAATATAAGCTTCAGTGTTTAAAGGCAAAGGTAGAAGGTGTCTCTGGTGGTTCCCAATGCGCTCTGCCCTCCCACCAGCCCCCTGAGCGCAGGAGGCAGTGGGGCAGGTGTGGGGATGTCACTGTGTGCCGGGGACAGCAGGTGGCACCCGAGTGGCTGAGAGCGGGGTTGGGTGGGGGGAAGGTGGTGGTTAAGAGTCCCACCGTGGAAGGGTGCTCCCTGCTGTCACCCGCACGGAGGGTGATGGAGCTGGGCAGGCGTCCTGCGGCGCGCAGGAATGGGGGCTGGTGGTCAGGGCACCCAGCCCTGTTCCTTGCCAGCCGCTGGGGACGTGTGGGTCCCCTGAGGACTTTGGCCCATCTGGCTGTGCTGCCCTTCTCCTGGCCCTTCCCGGGCCCCATGCCCTGGCTCTCGCTCTCCCCAGGGCCTGCAGCCGACCCCAGCCGCCGTTGGGATTGCAGGGTCTGGCACCTCCCTGCATCCCCATCCTTGCACCCCCAGGGCATCCCAGTACGTGCACCCAGGCAGGTAGGTGCCCAACCTGCTCTGCGGGCTGGTTTGGGTTGGTGGCCCCCCCCGCCCCCGGCAGCCATGTCCCCCACGGTGGCAGAGCCTGTGCCGGGGGGGGCACTGGGTGGCTGCAGCCCTGGGGGAGTGGGCTGCTTCCCACCTTCGGAGGGCAGAGCGCATTGGGCTGGCGGCTCAGCAGCGGGCTGCCTGCCTGCTTCCCAGAGCCGGAGGTTTCTTATTGTTGTTGTTGTTTATTTATAAGCAGTTGTAAATGTGCCCCTCGCTTTGGAGAATGACACGTGCCCCCCCAGTCTCACCCGTGCCCCCCCATGCACGCCCAGCCCTGCTGCTGCCCAGGGGGCCAACGAGGGGGCTGGTGCAGGGGACCCGCCAGGGCAACAAGCCCTGGGGTGCCAGCACCCTGCTCTCTCTGGGCTCCCTCCGCCGCCACGGGGCTGACTTTTGTTAGTTGCTGACAATAAAGGTTTTGAGAGATGTGTTGTGCGCCTCAGCTCTGGGGGGAGGTGGGGGAAACCGTGTGTGCCACGCAGCATCCCTCCAGTCCCAGGACAGTGTGGCGACACTGCTGCTACTGTCCTGGCCCACCTGGCTCTTCCTGGGGCAAGACAGAGCAGCCTTAGCCCCAGCAGAGCCCGAGCTGCCCAGGCCAGAGCTGCTTTTGGTGCAGCACAAGCCGTGGCTGCTCCCCGGGCTCAGAGCAGCACAGGCTTGTAGGAGGCTGTGCTGGCCCTGCAGCTGGGATGGGATGGGATCCGATCCTCCCTGGCTTTGCAGGACGGAAAACGAACGGGGGGATGTTCTGTAGCAGGTGATAATGTTCCCCCCAGCCTGGGCTTGCTGAGCAGGCGCAGCACCTGGGCCGGGCTGCTGGTAGGAAAGCCCAGCCTGGCGGCAGCAGGGCAGGAATGCAGTGTGGGGGCATGGGCCACCCCCAACCCCTGGGAGCTGCCATGTCCCCAGCCACATACCAGCCCCACTGCCAGGCCTGGTTTTAGACATCCAGCTATTCCCCCTAGGAGCTCGGCATCTGGAAAGCAAGACATGGAGGCTGGGGCTGCCAAGGCAAACACCAGCTCTGGGAACTGCTGCTTCAGCTCGTCCCCTCCAGCAGGTTCTTGCAAGAGCCCCGTTGGGCTGGCTGTACCTCCCCGGGGCTGCAGGCACCCCGCTGGCCCCATTTGCTGGGGAAAACGGACCTGGTGCCCCCTGCAATGTCATGCATCCTTGTAGCAGCCTCAGCCCTGGAGCTGCTCCATCACTGTGCAGGAGAGGGGAGGGTGGGCACCAGCCACAGCCCCCGGCCTTGCTTCTTGCCCAGGCATGGCTAGGAAATGCAGCAGGCACTGCAGAACAGGAACGCTGGCTCTGCCAGTGCATCACGCCTGCAGGCAGCGTTCAGCTGCAGTGGCATTCCTGGGGCTCAGGCAGCCGGCAGAGCAGTGGGTGCAGGAGCCGCTGGTTTTCCCTGTCCCAGCAGCAATCCCAGCAGCATGCAGCCTTTTCCCAGGCACGGAGGACTCAGTAGTGCAGTTCCTGGGCTGGGGAATGGGCTGTGTTTGTGTTTTGGTGGGGTTTCTGTAGAGACTGGTCCCCTCTGATGCTTTGGGGGACAAGGGTGTTGTGTAAATCAGAGCGGTGTTGCTCTGCCAGCTTCTTCCCTGACCCGCAGCAGAGAGCTGGACCCTCGCAGCCAAACTTTGCCAAGTTTGCCCCATGTAGCAGCAGCAGTGCTGGGGCGGGGGGTCCCTATCACCTGTCCAGGACCTGGTGCAGCTGCTGGTGAAGCCCTTGGCACGAAGGTCTCTTGTTGCAACCCTTATTTACCATCATGAATTAACAAGCTTATATGCTAGCCTTTTTGCTAGCCGGTAGCAATCCCCCGTAGCCGGGAGTTTCTCCAACGGACTGCACAGGCTGATTTTCCTCCCCACCGCCCTGTCTGCAGCTCACCGGGGCTATCGCCCTCCCCAGCACCCACCTGGCCTGGCAGCCCTAACAGCATCCTTGATGTGGGCACTGGCCCTGGCCCCTCAGTGGGGGGCCAAGCAGCAGGCTCCCTCCCCAGCATCTCCGGGTGGGATGCTCGCTGCAGGGGGGAGCCTGGCACACCTGGGGCCTCACCTGAGACCAAGAGCATGGCCACGGTGGGATGGGAAGGAGCTGATGCAGGGCTGCTGGGACTGGTGGTTTTGAGATAGGGAGGGGAGGGGATGCCCCCATGGCTGGTTCCTGGGTTAGTTCTGGGTGTGAAGGGGTATGGGGCAGGGCAGGTACAGCATCCTGGCTGCTGCCCACTCCCAGGCAGCAGCCATCAAATGCAGGATTTTATTTTGGTTTGGGGCCAGCTCTTTTTTTGTCTCTCCCCTCCTTCCTTTTTTTGCTTACATTTTCTTTTCCCCTTGAGAATTTTACTGGGGGAATGCAATGAAATTAAAAATAGAAAAAAATCAGCTCTGCTGTGCAAGGGGCTGCCAGGAAGCCTGCATCCATTACAGCTTCCTGCTACCCCAAAGGGCACAACCCAGCTGCTCAAGGCAGGGTTATGTCTCTTCACTGTACCCCCACCCTGATGTGGTGGTGGGGCTGGGCACCCCTCGTGGCAGAAAGTGGCCCCCAGGTACAGCAGCTACTCATAGGGTGGGTGTTAAGACCAGGAAGCTGAAGATGTAGTGGGACTTTGGGATCCCACATCGGATTATCTGTGTGCGTGCTGAGGGGTCGGGGCTGTCCCTGCGCTGCCAGGTCAGTGTGGGGACCAGGGCACCGACACAGCAGAGTGGCACTTTGCTCTAGCAGAGAAGGCAGCTCTGGCCTCTAATCCTTGGTGCATTTTTGTATTTATTTTTGGGAGGCCTATGTGAGCTGAAAATGCTCCTTTACTTGAGAATTGGAAAACATCCTTCTCCTCGGGGATGTCAAATATTTTTTTTCAGCTCGGACTTGCTAGTGGGATAAAAAAGTCGGAGGGCTCTGGTGATTACAGACATGCTCTCCAGGGTACGGGGGAAAACAGAGAGCAAAGTGGATGCAGCTTTTTTTGGAAATCCCCCAAGCCTTGTGAACTTGTCCTGGGCAATTACCCTTGCTGGCTCCCAGGTTTCTTGGGAGCCAGCGGAGCTCAGCAGGGAGCTGTGCCTTGCAGCTCCTCACTGGATGCAGGACAGGGATCCCACCAGCTGCCACGATGCACCAGTGGTCAACCTGTTTTGACCATTGAAAAGGGACTGGTGAGCGTACAAAGGCTGGTCCCAGGGCGGCACGGCAGGCTGCATGCACAGAAGAAAACAGGGGGGAAGTTGGTGGGGGTAGGAGTGACAAGGGCAGCCCTCTGCTACAACATCTGAGCTAGTCCGTGCAGGGAAGGGAGATGCAACCGTTGCGGTGTGGAGGGGCTCCTGAAATGCAGGGAGATGGCAGGACAGCATGGCTGTGGCTGGCAGCAGGGCTCTGACGTGCCGGGGGCCAGAGCAGCCCAGCTGGGCAACGAAGCAAGACAGATTTAAAGCATTTGCTGGGAAGTCAATAAATAGGAGCCAAAAGGGATGAAGTGCTGGAAGGTGTGATTTAAGACGGGATATTAAAAGCGACCCAGTAAGCACAGCTTGCTTCCACAAGGGCCAAGAACCAGCTCCGATACTCTCTGCAGTCAGTGGTGTGGCTCTCCCTAGCTTGGCTGGGCTTTGGCTCGGCCCCAGAGGGAGGTTAAAGTACTGGCTGTAAACACTGGAGAGGGTATAGGAGAGCAGGCAGGGATGAAGGAGGAGGAACGGCATAAAACCAAGCAGAGGAGGATTTGGGATGTAAACCTCCCTGCCAGTGCGGTGCACTGGGCTGTCACACAGGGGAGCTGCTGGTGCAGGCTCCGGCCATGGCACTGGCGAGGAAGGTGCTGGCTCTGTCCCACAGCAATTCCCCACTTGAGGCTGCCTGGGAGCATCCGCGAGGAAATTTCCCCCCAGGATGTAGGCTGGGCTCTGCAGAGGCCTTCATAACACCAGTCGGTTTCCAGGTGGGGTGAGCAGCCGGGGGACCACCCTGGGGGCTTGCGGGGCTCTGTCTTGCTTGGGTAAGGCAGAGCAGAGCAGCTATATCCCTCTCCCCTCCACGCACCACCACCACGGCCTGACCACGCCAAGCAGCATGCTGACGAAGACAACAAACACCTCTGCACCCCTTCCCCTTCGCCTCGCCTCTGGTGAATTTTTAACCAGGAATAAAAGGTGTGGCGTCAACAGCCTGGACCCAGCCCAGGGCAAACGGTGCCGCCGGGCGAGCGCCCCGTGCCAGGGCAGGGCTGGGGAGGTGGTCCCTGGCACTGGTACCGTCTGAGCAGCCCCTGAGCGGTGCCTACACTCCCCGCCAGCACCCATTATGGATGCGCATCTCCCCAGCAGGCAGAGGCAATGTCTCATGGATGCTGGGCAGCTTCCCAAAGCAGCGGGCGTTGCTTCCTCGACGATCCTGGCTGGGTTTGATAGCCACAACAGAAACAGCCGGGGCCGTGCCAGGAAAATGCACCAAACCCTCCCCCAGCAGGATTTAGCCAGGAGGTTTCCTTGGGCTGCCGCTAACGGAAAGCTTGCAGAAAAGAGCAGATGGTACTGGAGACTTTGGCCAGACCGTACGCAGGGAGATCGGGGGAGCGGTGCCTGGATGATATCAGAGATTTTCCATGTAGCTGGGACTCAGAGGGGTTGGAGAGGCGGGCGAAGGCTACTGTGCTCTTCTGTCCCATGGATGGAAATCCCAGATGCATCCCTGGTGTGGCCTTGCACAGGCGGCCCCATGCTCTCCCGGCAGCAGGGCTCACCCCATTCCTACCGAGTCCCTGTGCCGCTCGGCAGTGCCTTGCCGGGCCGGAGCTGGCTCCAGGGCTCCCGTGTTTGTTATTGCCCGCGCAGTGTAATATTAACCGCGTGATAATAATTCACGCCCTGGCTCTTGAGGTTGAGAGCTGACCTGACAAGTGACAGCTGCAGGCAGCCAGCTGCCTTAACCGGGCTGGAAATTTTTTTACAGTTTCTGCTAGAAACAGCTGTGTGATTGCCCATGCCCACAGCGGGACGGACTCTGCCCCATGTCCAGGAGGGCAGCGAGAACAGGTTTTGGCATAGTAGAAAGCATGTTTCACAGGCTCAAACCGTTTGGGGTTTTACAGCAGCAGTGGCAGCGTGTTGCTGGGTGTGCTGGGCTCCCCTGCCAGCATCCCCCAGGGTGGCCCTTGCCGAGCCCCTTCCCCAAGCCCCCTGCTCCCGTATTGCCTTTCCTGCTGCCGTCCAGTTCCCAATTACTCCCAGCCATCGGCCGCCTGTCAGCTTTATGAAGACATACCCCAGAGTTTTTCCTTAGAGTGTAATTTGCCCTGACAGCCGCCTTCGTGCTGTTGTTTTCCCAGCCGGCCGGTAATGGGATTAGCCGCGTACAAATCCGGAGATGATGGAAGGCGAGTGGGTGGGGGGGGCACACCGGCCCCCCCGCCACAGGGTACCCCGTGCCGCTTCGCAGTGCTGTGGCGCCGGCATCTCGCGGGCCTTTTGATGGGATCACGTGTCTGGCAGCTCCCCCCAGCCTCTGCTGGGCTTTTCTTAAGCCACCCTATAATTTTCTTGTCAAATTAGAGTCCCTTCCTGAGCTGGGTAGGGCATATTTTACAACAAATCATCTTGGCTGAGCGGGTCCTTGACTTGCACAAGTGCGGGCTGAAATATGGCTGGGGAGGGAGATTTTGCAGGACTTGTGGTTGTGCGAGTGCTGGGAAAATGCTGGGCCTGGGTGCCACCAGTCCCCGGGTCGTGCCTTCACCGGTGCATCGTCGCCCTGCCGTGCAAGCATGCAAGGTGGGGGGAGGCCGTGACGTGAGACGCGTGGGATCCCCTGTCCCACTCCAGCGACGGTGGGTAGGAGGGGAGCTGGGAGCTGCCCCCCTGGCAGATGGGCTGGTTTGCTACACGAAAATAGCTGGTTTTTTCTTGCTGTGTTAGCAAAACAAACCCAAATCCGCTTATGTTACCCGCCCTGCCTGCTAAAATGCCGGTGACTTTTCCAGTCATTACTCACCAGGGGCCAAGATGCTCGAGGGGGATATTTGGGCAGGCAGCGTGTGCCCACAAATCTGGCATGCCCAGGAGCTCTTGCCTTGCAATCCTGCTCCAAGAGCTTGGGAAACTTTTAGGGGGGGACCTTGGTGGGCTGAGAGGACCTTGCACAAAATATGCCACAGACAGACCTAGGGAGCTGGTGCTGGCTCTTGCTGGCACTCGCTAAGGGACTGGGAAGGGGACCCCGGCCATAACAACGTCCCCCAAACAAACAAATGGGACAGCCCAGGTTTTTCGGAGGAGGACCGTTGCTATGCCGTCAGGGAGCATGGGCGCCTGATGCTCTGGGGTAGAGCCTCACCCACAGATTCCTATCAGATGGCACAGCTGAGGCGTGCTCTGCTCTAATGGTTAAATTAGCTGGAAGAAGGTCTCCAGATAAGATAATGCTGTGGTTTGCTGAGGAGGCTGTTCTCTGTTGGCGTTGGCTGGGTTGTTTCCCTGGCAGGCTATGAACCTTGCTTTGCAGCGGTGCTCGGGCTGGGTCCTGGCTTTGCTGAAAACACCACCCCTGCCCGTCTCCTGCTGCTCCCTGGAGCCGTCTCTGCTCAGCACCGGAGCTTGCGCGCTGCCTGCCCTTGCCTGTGTCTGTGGGCACGGTGCCGTGGGCAGCAGCACGGTGCCATGGGCAGCGTCCGGCTGCAAAGGGACGAGCTGGCTGCTGCTCATTGCTGCTCGCTGCTGCTCCAAAACAGCTCGCAGACAGTCACGGCATGGTTTTGGCTGCCGGGGGGGACCCTGGACAGCAGGAGGAGCGGTGACCCCAAATGTCAGGCTGCAGCAGTGTTTCCAGCCAGCTCCCTCCAGCACGGGCCGGCAAGGGCTCGGTTTATTGCCCCGCTACGACGCGCTGATGGGTTTCACACACCGGCATTAGGAGTGTTTATGAACTCGCTCCCTGTAAAATGAGCAAGAGGCCACATCCCGCGGGCTCCCAAGGTGCTGCCATGGTCTGGGAGCGCCTGCAGGCCTTCCTCCCTCCGTGCCAGGGGCCCTCTGCCAGATGGCTTTGCTGTGCCGCCCTGCTGCCGTGCGTGCCCGCTGATGGATGGGATGAGAGCAGGGCAGTGGCGATGAGCAGGATGCATGCGCAGCCACGGTGGGGCATAGAAACTGGGGCTACTGACCCACGGCAACCTTCACCCTGAGACTGGCTTGCCGTAATTCCTGTAGGTTTGCGTGGCATACCACACGCTGACTCTGTGCTTCGGCTCACCCCTTTATAAAGCAGGCTGGGGGTAGCCCAAGGCGTGCACACCCCTGCAGCGGGGCTGGCCAGGCTAAACCAGGGGGCTGGGGGGGTGTCTGCCAGGCGTAGAGCCCCATGCGGGCAGGGCTGGCAGAGAGCAGCGTCCGGCTTGGTGGTGCCTGTTTTGTGAGAGCTGCCGCCGGTTTTGTGCCCGCTCTGTTGTGTGATCAGTCTCCAGTGAGTGCATGGGGCAGCTGAGGCGAGGGGGCGGCTGGGCTCTGCTTCAGCCGGGTCAGTCGGTGTGCGGTGCCGCACAGGGGCATGGGCTGCCCTGGCTGGGACGGGAGCGTTCCTGCCGCAGGCTGAGCGGTCCGTGGGGACTGGCCACAGGGCTGGGCCGGCTGGAGGAGACCTGCGAGAGGCCAGTTTTCAGCTGCCCGCCAGCATAAAACCTGCCTTAAAAGGGAGCACAGCTGAAGACAGCTGTCCTAGCCGGGCAGTGGCCTCAAAGCAGCCTGGCACTGTGTGGGAGGGGAAGCAGGGCCACCAGAGAGGGCAGAGGACATGCCCTGTCCCCCATATTTCATCAGGGTGCCAGCTGCACCCCGCATGGTGCAGGGAGGGGGTCCTGGCCCAGGCAATGCAGCCGGGTGCTCATGGGGAACTGCAGCTCGGTGCAGGGGTACGTGGTGTGGCTGAAATATGGTGCTTGTATGTGTGTGGTGCCGCGGGGTGGGAAGGACGGGGAGGAGGCAGGGTGGAGGCAGCAGCCCTTGCAGGACACAGCTCTCCTCCCATGCTGTAAGACACAGTCTAAGCGTGACTCATGCCTTAGCCTGGAGCGGACTTCCCAGCGATGTCCCTGCCAGCGTGGGCCGCTGACCACAGTGCCAAGGCCAGCGATGCCTTTGCAGCAGCGTGCCAGAGGGGCTCCCCAGCCTGTGGTGGGGCTGCTGGCCGGTGGTGTGAGCCCGGGCCCACGGGCAGCAGCAGGGAGCATCAGCGGGACAAGGGTTCTGGCTGGAAAGGGAGGCTGGAGCCAGGCTGGGTCGTAATGCAATCCCAGCTGAACCACAAACCGCGCCTCCAGGCACAGCTTGCCGCCTCCCCTTCTGCACCCACGGGTGGGCTCCAGTGTCAACAGGGCCCTCTTTGTGCCCGCGGGAGGGCGAGGGGTGCCCTGCATTTCGGAAGGCAGACATAGGCGTCCTGGCGCTGGGCTTCACAAGCCCTCATGACCTTTGCAGCACAGCAACGTGCCCTGGGGAGGATTGTTTCATACAAAACAGACCTTTGGATAGGCTTTTCATTTCCTTCGCAGCCAAGAGCGAAGGAACAGCAAGTCCTCGCTCCGAATAAAATGACAACAGTCAGCGATGCAGATGGGCCGGATCTCTGTGGTGAGCAGAGCCCTGTCCTGCGCCCACACCATTCCTGAGGTCCTGCAAGAGGGGGTTACAGCCCTAGAGCTCCATCCTGCCTCATCTCATACCCCAAACTTCCCCGCAGGCAGGGGACGCTGCCCGGGGGTTGACTTTTACACTCCCTCGGGAGAAAGAGATCTGTGCTCAAGAGAGGGTGAGCCCTGGTGGTCAGCGCCCCGTGAATCTTTACCTGGGAGTGTGGTTAACTGACAGATGCCAATCACACCTCCAGCCCCGCTCAGAGCGGGGCTCTCGGCCACCCGCACGGCAGAAGCACGGGCAGGGAGCCAGGGTGCAGCGACAAGGGGCGCAGAGGGGCCAGGGCTGCAGAGCGCGGGGTGCGCAGCGGGCGCGGGGCACAGTGGATGTCGGGGTGCGAGGGTGCAACTGGTGCAGGGCTGCAGGATGCAAAGGGCACGGGGCTGCAACGGGTGAAGGGGGTGTGGGGTGCAGGGGGTGTGGGGTGCGGGATGCAAGGGGTGCAGGGCCCTGCCCCGGGAGCCCCGGCGGGGCTGTGCCCCCGGAGGCCGCCTCCAGCTGCGGGCGGGGCCGCACCTCTGGGCGGGGCGGCGGGGCCGGGGCTCCCGCGNGGCGGGGCAGTGACTCCGGCGGGGCCGGCGCGGAGCATCCCACAGCCGGTGCGAGCGGCGCGCCGAGCCTTGCCGAGCCGAGCCTTGCCGAGCCGAGCCTTGCCGAGCCGACACCATGCCCAAGTGCCCCCGCTGCCAGAAGGAGGTCTACTTCGGTAAGGGCTTCCTGCTCCCTCCCCGGCCGCCCCCAGCCCGCAGGGGGCTTAAGCCGGGGTGCCCCGGTGCTGCACCCTGCCCAACTTCGGGTCCCCGGAGCACCCTGGTGTTTACAGGTCCCTGTGCACCCCAGCGCCGCGGGTCCTGGGTGCCCCGATGTTGCGTGCTCCAGCAATGCCAATTCTTGGGGGGGGCCCAAAGTTGCGCAGACCTGCGCTGTGTGTCCCCGGGGTTCCCTGGGTGGGTGGCACTATAAATCCACCCAAGGAGGTGCCTCGCTGCAGGGTGCGGGCTGCGGTGGGTACCCCCCGGCCTGCAGACGGGCCCATGGCACACAGCATGGGAGCTCAGCCCTATTCGCTTCCCAGCATCGCCCGCAGCCCCGTGCCAGTTTGGAGCCCAAAGGCCCGGCTGGTGCAGCCTGCTGCTCCGAAAGCCTGGGCGGGCGGGCAAGCACCTTCCCAAGGGCAAGTCCTGCCCTGGGGCACATTCCTGGGCCAGTGGGTTGCCCACATGTTGTCCTGTGTGGTTCAGCACAGCAAGATGACAGCCCTGGGGTGTTATTTTTAAGCCGCCGTTGCAGGCTAGCCACAAGCCTTGTTGGGCTGCTGTCTGCTGCTGGGCTTCAGGCAGATGTCCTCTCTCTGAGCAAGGGCACTGAAGCTTCAGGTTCCTGCCTCTTCTGATGCCATGGTTGCACTGTCCTGCCTGAGGATAGGGGGGGGGGGGGGTTGAGCCTCTCACCCAGCTGGCAGCAGCTGCTGGAGCAGGCAGGTTCCGGCTGCCAGACCTCCCCACTTCCCTGGTTTAGCTGACTGATGTTGAGGGGGTTTGCTGGGAGCAGCTTATATGCACTCTCCGCTTTTTAATTTACTAAGGGTGAGGGGTCTGGGGCCCGAGTGCCGTCACTGACTTATGCTCGCTGCCTTATTTCTGCTCTGCTTGTGTGTGTGCCCCAACTTCTGCTTCTGCTCTGCCAAAGAAATCGGAGGCTCAAACACAGGGGCTGTTCTCCCTGCCAAACAGCTGTGTCCGTTAGTGATGTCCACCCTGGGGAGGTGTGCTGGGGCTGGCAGCGGTGCTGCCTGGAGGGCTGCTGGCTGGGGATGTGGCTTCTGTGACTGGGGAACACCTCTGCCAAAACTTGAACTCACTCCTTGCTGCTGGGCTTTGAGGTGGAGTTTTGGCACAATACTGCGTGGCTCCCCGCTGCAGCCAAGGGTCCTGGGGCACCTCATTTACCCATGTGGCTCGATACCAGGAGCTATCAAGGTGCTGGTGTCAGTGTCTGCCTTTCCTGTGTCCCTCTGGATCTGCTTTGATCCCAGTTGGGGCGAGCTGGGTTTGCCATGCCCTCAGGTGTGGCTGCAGAGGCGCCAGGACGGGGCCATTTGACCAAGGAGGGGTTTGGCCCTGTGCTTATCAGGCTGCTCTTACGAAACTATCTCTGTTGATGCAGAGGCTGAGGAAGGTTGAAAAGCTGCTGAAGGGCCAAGCTTGCTGCTTGATTTCTGACCCCGGAGATAAGGAGTGCTGAAGCAGAGCAAGCCCTGCTCCAGGGCACCCTGGGCTCTCAGAGCCCGGTGGTCCTGCTCGGGCATGCCTCGGGCTGCTTTTGGCCAAATCCTGTCTGTAGAGAGCAGGGGTGAGGAGAAGATGATGCTGAGAGGACTGGGGATGATGGGGTTTGCAGGGCCACCACCAGCTTTCCAGGGAGATCTCGTCTGCGTGGCTGAGAGCCGGCGGGGCCCCGCTGTGGCGAGCCTTGGCAGAGCTCCTGCCCAAGTGTTGGTGCAAATGTTTGTGCAAGAGGTGGGGAGGCTGAGCTCTTTCCAGAAGTCCTGTGATGGGAGGGCCCCGCTGTGGGGCAGGCTTGGGCTCCTGGGGGAAGGACGCTGTGGCCCCCGCCGGGCTGCAGGCACAGGAGGCTCTTTGTGCCACCGGGGGATGGCAGCGGGGCTGCCTCGTGACATTTGGGCGCTGCCCCCGCTGCCACCTCTGCAGCCGTTGGCTCACTCCTTGCGTAAGCTGTTGTGGGCATATTTGGACTCCAAAGAAGAGGCACTGCAGGCTGCTGAGGGCCCCCCCTGGGGCACATGCTGCCAGCAGCAGCTCGGTCCCATTGCTCGACCTCCTTTTGCAGGCATGGGGAGAGTGCTCAGACCTGGCTCTGGCGGGGTTCCTGTGGAAAGCTCTGCTTTATCACTTAAATCCCCAGGAGTGCAGCTGCCAATATGAAGAACACATGTGTCTGCAGAAAATACCCTCCTCCCCTGCTGTGCCACAACTAAAAGCCACCCTGTGTTCCCCCCTCTCTTGGTAAACATGTCCTGGCTCCAGCAAACAGCATGTTGTTCCCCCCACAGCCACCTGAAACCCAGCCAAGCTCCAGCCCTGCTCTGGTTTGCCATGGTGTGTGTAGAATTGGAGCTGTGGCCAGAGTGCTGGTGGCTGGAGGGGACTGGTTTGTGTTGGCAGGGCATGATGATGGCTTTTGCCTCCCCAGTCCTCGCCAGCATCCCCCCTTTGCCCCTGCCAACTCTAGTGATTGCTTGGGATCCAGCTGGCTGGGGAGAAATCCATCCCCTTGCAGGCCGATGTTGCAAGGGGGGAGATCCCCAATCTTTGGAAGTCAGTCCATCCGCATGGATGCAGTGATGTTCACCCTGGGCATGGCACTGCTGTTTCGGATCTGGGCGCCTGGACGTGCATGGCAATGTCTGCGCACAGTGGGCACTTGGGTTTGAAACACAGTGCCCTCTGTCCTGGACGAATAGACTTGAGAAAATGCCCCAAAATGTCCTTCCTAGGGTTGATGACAGGGAGGCCAACCTGCCAAAACCGACTTGTTGCGCCTGTTCAGTGCCTTAACTAATCCATCTCATTTCCGTGGCAGCCGAGAAGGTGACTTCTCTGGGGAAGGACTGGCACCGGCCCTGCTTGAGATGCGAGAAGTGTAACAAGACCCTGACATCTGGAGGCCATGCAGAGGTGAGGTTTGCCGCCCAAGAGGTCCCTGTGGGATGGGCAGAGACGGAGCTGAAGGGTGGTCAGGGCTGATGCCTTTTCTCTCTCCCTGCAGCATGATGGCAAGCCGTACTGCAACCACCCCTGCTACGCTGCCTTGTTTGGGCCCAAAGGTAGGGCTGCAGTGGCTGGGGTTGTGGGAGGGAGGGGAAGGGGGCTCAGGGCTCCCGTTTCTCGGTGAGGTGCATCCCTCAGTGCGCTTGCCATCCCTGACAATGCTCACCCTGCTCTGTCTCTCTTCCAGGGTTTGGCCGGGGAGGAGCTGAGAGCCACACGTTCAAGTAAACTTCAGGTTGGTGCCTCCCCTCGGAGCTTCCCTCCTGCCTCCAGCTCCGTGGGCTGGCTGGGGCTGTCCCCGCTCTGGCAAGCGGGGAAGGCAGGCGCACCACGGAATCCCTCCGGGTGGCTGTGACTCCCAACCCTCGTGCCGGTGCTCAGGAGCAACCTGCTGTGTGCCAGCTCCTCCTCTCCACCAGCCCCAAGCGACCATCAGCACCCGCTTAGCTCCGGCAGCAGAAGCCAAAGGCTTTTGCTTTGTGGCCTGTCAGTAAAGACAGGCTCTGTCCTGGAGCGCTGTTGTCCCTGGGATGTCTCTGCTCCCAGCCCAGCCTGACTTCATCCACCCCTCTCTTCCATCCCTCTCCAGGTCTGATGGCCAGGGTTCCCAGCACAGCCCGAAGACAGCACAAACGCACCACGACAGACATGCATTTTTGTTTTTAATTCACTCTGTACTAGACTAGCACATTAAAAGCAATAGGTAACTGAGGCTGGGACTGGTGCGGAGAGGGGCTCTGCTCCAGATGGAGCACTGCCAGGGTGGGGGCGTTGGGACGCCCTGCCGGATAGGAAATTTGGCCGATATTACTGAAGGCCGCCTGGAGAGGAGACCGCACCCTTCCAGCTAAAACCCAGCTCTGCTTCTGGCACCCAGCTCTCGTGGCTGGGCCCACAGTTGTATTCTCAGTCTTTAATAAACCCAGACCAAAAGATGCTTCCCCCATGTAGCAGCTGTACTCTCTGTAAAGGGGGTCCCTTGGGACTTGCTTGCAAAATGCTTGCCGCTCGTTTAAGGACCTCATGTGGCCTCTGGATCGAGCCCCAGACCATGGGATGGCTCCATGTGCTTTTGCTCCTGGTGTGTGTGGGGTCCCGCCTTTGGCTGCCCACCCCAGGGGCTGCCTGAGTCCTCGGGGGTGAGAGCAGCCCCCAGGTGCTGTGGGCACCAGGGCTGAGTGTGCCCCAAGGAAGGGGTGGTGGGTGTTGTGCCGGTGCTTGTCCGGAGTTGGGGTTTCCCTGGGCTGAGGGGGAAGGTCCTGCCTTACCCAGGGCCTCACTGGGTCTGTGTCGTGACATTTGCAGAAGTCTAGAGCGTGGTGGCTCCCGCCGTGAGCCACCTCTTGTTGCCTGTGGCTGTCACGGGATTAAAGCAGAGACATGCAGTGCTGCTGGACAAGGATCTGAGACTGCCGACCTGAGGTCTCTGTGGCACTGAACAGCCTGCTGGCCGTGTCGCAGCCCCTGGCCGTGCCTGCTGGAAAGCCATGCCTGTGGGCAGCCCCCAGCTCTTTGCTCCTGGATCTGAGATGGCACTTCACAGCCCTCGGTTGGGGCAAAGAGGTGTCTTGCTGGGAGGCGGCTGACTGTCACATCAGGAAAACCTCATGTTTGCTGCTTTCGCTCTGAGCAGCCATACGAAAAGGCCAAATAAGGCAGAGGTTAGTGGCGAGGCAGAGCCAGCCTCCCTCGGTAGGGAAAGCAAAGGTGCAGTATTACAAAGCGAGAGGTAGCTCGCAAGCGCTTTGCTCTTTCGTGTGTCAACCTCTTTGCCCCACTGGAAGAACAGCACTGACAGATGTAAAAGATGTTGACTTGAGAGATGTTTCAAAAATGGTTTCTTAGCCATGTCTTCCCCTAACCTGAACCACCCCATTTACATATTCAGAGATACTTCATAACACACTGGGATATTTTTGTCTACATTTTATGCATGCATTTCCTTAGAGACTGCTCTGCATCTTACTGTCACACTAGCCTTCCTGGGACTTGGCCAAAACCCTCAGGGGTCAGAGGTACATGTCCAATGTCAAAATCTTTGGTGTCAAAAGGAGCCAGATCTGATAAGCATCTTAAAACTTCCCATGTGCTTGGTGCCAAAAGGCTCTGCACCCACTAGACGTGCTTCAGTGGGACAAACTTGACCAGTGGGCACTGCCTCGCCTCCCACCCAGTTAGCACAACAAACGCAGGCATCTGTGTCAAAGGCAAACCCCGGCTAGTGCTGTTCGGCCACCACCACACCTCCCAGCCAGCCAGGGCTCGTAGAGCCCCCTTGCCCTCCCACTCCCACCGCTGCCCTTGCCAGCAGCCTTCCAGGGGTGCCAGCAACCACAGCTCCCGGCCAGTGAGACGTGGTCGTGCTCTGCACCACTGCTGGCACCCAGCCCACCCCTGGGGCACTGGGACGTGGCTTTCCTCTGTGAAAAGGGCTTCAAAGCAAACTAGTGATATAATCTTGGCAGCCTTGAGTGTGCCAGTGAGTGTTTACCCTCAGCATTAAAAATAACGGCAAACACAAGCCTCGTCATCCTCTGGGCTTGCATAAGTGAGTCCAGCTGGGAAAGGGACCCGTGAATTGAGCTCCTGGTCTTTCCCAACAGGGACCTGCACCAAAACTTTTCAGGAGCAACTAATTCCACGTGCAAGGGGCCAGGCTAGAAGGTATGAGCAGGGAGCCAGTGAGAGGTATGGAAAAACAAGTGCTGCCTGGGGAGAGACTGGGGCGATCCAGCCCTCCAGCTGCAAGCCCTTTCTGTGGGCAGTGGCTGCAGCTGGGGCAGCAGGCAGCGTGTTGCTGTTTGCAGTGTGCTGCCCGGGGCTGCTGTTTGCTTTGGTCCCTGCCACCGATCTGTGGTGTAGGCATGGTGGCTGGGGACGGCTCTCCCTGCCCTGGGTGCACGGAGGGATGCAGGAACTGTGCAAGGTCTGTGCAGCCTCAGGAAACCTGCAAAGAAGCTAAACCTGATCCTGCAGCTGCCTCACTCTGTGCTGCATGTGGTGGGGTTTAAAAACTGGGGGTCCCTCAAGCAAGCTCTGGGGACAAGCCCTTGGGTATTGATTCCCAAATAGCTCCGAGCGTCCTATTTCTCTGCCTGCCCTGCAATAGGCACTCCCCCTGAGATGGCGTTTAGCTCCAGAACTTGCTGTCAGGATACTCCTCTCCAAGTGCTGTGCTTGTTTGTACAAGTCATGCTCTCCGCCTGCTCCAGCCTTGATGCCGTGAGGTTGCGCAGTTCAGGAGCAGGTCACATCCTCAAGGAGCCTTGGTCAAAGAAAATACATGATAAATTGATTTTTTTTAAAACTTGCTTCGGTCTTTGGAGAGGAAACAGCTGTATTGCATTTGGATAGGAAATCCGTGCCCGAGCCAGGCTCTCCCCTCCGATGCGCAGCAAGGCTCAGCAGCGACGGGCGTGCTGGGGAGGTGGGCTGTCAGCAGACACAATCTTTTCTCCATTTAACAGTAAATCCGTGTGGCCTGGAGCATGAGCTGCACAGACAGGCAGCAGCGTGGCTTCCAGCGCAGCTCATCTGTGGTGCTCTCGGCTCTGAGCCCCGGCAGGAGCTGGGGACGGGCAGGGATGGTCCCTTCCCTCCCACTGCGGCGGTGCCCTGGCTGTGCTACTCCCGCAACAGAGGAGACGGTGAGAGCAGGATGCTCAGGGCAAACCCCAGCTTTTTGGGGGGAGCAGCCGAGGGATGCTGGCTCGGTGTGCCCCACTGGCTGCTCCCACCAGTCTTGAGGCAGAGAGGAGACCCTTGGGAGGTGGCTGGCAGCTCCCATGTCCCACCTGGTCACCAGCCAGCAGCCACAGGGATATCGCTGCCATCGCAGGTGGGGTCAGGGCACGGCCCCAGCCCTGAGGTGCCCATCTGGGACAGCAAAAGGTGTCGGGTGATCTCCAGCCTGGTGATGCCCAGCATGAGGGTCCCCTGCTTTGGTGACCTGAAACACCACCGTTGCTGACTCCGGAAGGAGCTGTGCCCTTATTTCAGAAACTTGGGCTGAGATCAGTGAACTTTGTGGATTACACAGTGATGGTTGCTATAAACACTACATCACTGTGACAAAAAAACAAACAACATCACCCATTCCTCTGGCAGCTGGGTATGGGCGAGCCCCAACACCCTGGGTAGGGAAGCAGAAGAGGTTTTGGCAAGGGACAGGAAACAGGACAGGTTCAGAAACTAAACTGCTGCTGTTCCCCACCCTGGCTCTGCGGCTTTCTGTACATAAGAAAAAAGGAGAGGGGAGGTAGGAAGGGGGCTGGGGAATCTTTAGCTGATCTATAAGAGGTGGGGGTGTTGCTTCAGCTCCTAGTGAAGGTAGCGTGCAGGCAGGAGGGGCTGGTGTGGGTCGCCTGGCCCTGTGTCTTCCTCCCAGCACAGATGGGACAGACCTTAATCCAAAGGAGGGGACAGATGTGTCCCTAAGCCCCCAGGTGGCAAGGGGGACAGCTTAGGCTGGAAGCCTTACAGCAGGGTGCTGCCCTCAGCATTGCTCCCTAGGGCTGTCCTTAGTGAAAGAAGCAGCCTGGGGACAGGGCTGTGTCCTGCCAGCGTGGCTGCAGGATCCAGCTGCAGCTCACATCTGGGCTAACAGGTGCTGGGGAGCCAGGGGGTCTGGTTCAATGCTGCCTCACTGAGATGCTGGTGGGGCCACTGACCCTCCCCAACCAGCTCTGATGGGGACACTGATGTGACACCTCTGGAGTGGTGATTTTATGTCTCATCCGTGCAGGCTCCAGCCCCTTGGGGCCACAGCAGCCCTTGCTGCGCAGGTGAGGCCAGGCACCTGTTGTGGGGTGGCCAGTGGTTTGTTTCCCTGCCGGTGTGTTTCTGGAAATAAAGCTGCACCCCCTTCAGGGACAGGCAGGGCGCAGACAGGGCCCGGGGAGCGTGGCACAGGGGCTGCGGCTGCAGGGATTCCTGCTCTTTGCTGCGTGGGGCTCAAGGGGATGAAGCCGGTCTGTAACTGTGTGGTACCCAGCTCACCACTGCTTCAGGTACTTTTAAGCCTGATTTGTGTTAAGCTCAAAGAGCTCTGATATCTTTTACGTCGCGAAAGTGTCTGCCCATCTCCTAACACCTCAGAAATCTGCTTTCTTATCCAGGCAATGGTAAGAGGGACCATGCAGCTGATGTCAGGCAGCAGGAGGTCTGCAAGCTGGTGTGGTGAGCTGGGACTTCCTGGCCCAGCTCTGTGAAGCAGCGGGTTGGGGAAGCCCCATCCCACCAGCGGAAACAACTTTGCAGATGTGGCAAAGAGGGGGTCAAACCTGGTTCCTGATGGGGAACAACATCCCCAGCAAACACTGAAGCAGCTGAAGATACTGAAGGCAGAGGGGCTCTGAGTAGGGGAGATGGCCAGGGACACAATGAGAAGCGAATGAGACTATGAGTCATGGTACTGGAGAGTGAGGTCTAATCAAGGAGCAGAGAGGAGAGGACGGGCTGTTCCACCATCACCACGTCCCCGGTGCTGATGATGCAGTGTTGGAGAGGAGCTGGGTGCGAAGAGCCCTGGTGACATTTGCCAGGTCCTGGGTGGCTTTCCCCAGCAAGGGGCCTGGGAAGAAAAGTTGGCGTCAGGCTCTAGAGCTGCATTTTACTGTCACGCCTCTTGTGTTATTTTCAAGGAAAGAGGGAGAGTTTTCAAGGGGGAAGGTATAAGAACTTCACACCAAAGCCTCTGTCTTTCTTTGGTGAGTCTTGGGTTAAAGGCCCAGGGAGGGAGAGGGCAGAGGGAGTTTGCCTCAGTGAAGAGGAACGTCAACTTGGCTATTTAAGTAAAAAGGAAAGGGTGAGACTCCTGAGAACAGAGAATTGCAAGATCTCAGATCTTTTTTTTTCTAATCCTTCCCAATTCACTTATCATACTGAAAGTGCAGACCCTGCACCAGGGGGCCAAAATGCCAACGCCTATTTTAAGCATCCAGCTGCTGGGAGCTGACCTTGAATAATTCACTGTGTCCAGGAAAACCTGCACTAGAGTATTTGTGTAGCCATTACGGTCCCTCTTGGGGACCCAGTGATCTGTAACTGTCACGTGATGCAACTCAGTGTGTTAAATGTGTGCTGGCCGTGCCAGCAGTATCAGCACCCTTGCAGCCACTGGTGAGGAGGGTGCCAGGCGGCAGCTCATTGCTCTCTGGCAAGGAGATGCCTACTTGCAACCTCACGTGGCTGCTCTGAGTGTGCTGATGGCTGGACTACAACAGCAGAGATCTGAGGGTGGCCTGTCTGGAAGGCACCATCCTCTCCCCAGCCAGGGAGGGCTGCTCGGCTGATGGAGACACGAGCCCAGAACTGATCAGCAGGGGCAGATGCTGGGGATGCTCTGTGCCCAGCGGGAGCTGTGATCCCTGACCCTTCCCCAGGCAGTGTGGGGCCGAGCATCGCTGCAGGCCTGCCCTGCTACGCAGGTGCTCTGTGTTCACAGCCCCTGTGCTGCTCTGCTCCTTCCTGGTGGCATGATGTTTGCCCTGCTGCCAGACCGTGCCTTTTCCTGCTTGGGGTAGCCTGGCGTCCCAGCAAGGGAGAGATTGCATGTATAAAAGAGCCGGGAGGGCTTTGGGAAGGAACTCGAAATGTTTGCAATAGGAAACGGTGCAGCCTGCCTGATCTGCTCAGGGTGTGAAATGCTACGACCACTCAAAGCCTCCCTTGCACAGGCAGGGAGAACAGCTGCTCTCTGCTCTGGTGTCTGCTCAGCCACCACCACTGCTGTGGGGAGGAGAGGAGCATGGAGAGGAGCTCTGGCTGCCCCAAGCTGGTGGCAGAGTGTGGGAAGCACTGATGCACGGCCTGGAGGCCTGACCAGGAGACAGGCTGGCTACAGGGATGAAAGCATTAAAAAAAAAAAAGAAAAAAGCACAAAGGGGTTGTTTTCCCAGGAGAAGGGCTCACACCTTCCCCTTGGCAGGGCTGGGCTGAGGTGACATCAGGAAGCCGTGCTGCCGCTGGAGCAAGCAGAGATTGCCGTTATCGCGTACAATCTGCATGAGGCAATGGGATGCGGTCATCACCCCTGGCAACGGCCACAAACAGTGGGGCCGTCTGCGGTGGCAGGTTGCCATGGCACGGGTACAAACAGGCACCCTCAGCCCTGCTTGAGTCACCCGGGAAGGAAATGACCCCAGCTGACACATCGCACCGAAAACGGGCGGCTGTGCGGCATCACGCGGGCCCCGGGAACTGAGAGAGGGCGAAGCCCGGTGATCTCTTCCCAGAAGGAGCATCCCTGGCCTCTCAGTACTCGCCTGGACCTTCTCTTGCAGTTGTGGTCCCCACAGCCACGCTCACTGCTGGGGCAACCCGCAGCTCAGCACCTCCCAAAAGTGCCTCGGTGCTGGGGGCAGAGCTGGGGGGGCCTGGAGGCGCAACTGCGCAGGTTGAGCCAAGCTCTTGGAGGCTTCTGCTGGTCTCCTGCGACCTCACAGATGCACGCTCTGCCATCAGAGTGGTGTGCTGACATCAGCCAATCATTACTCGTTTGCATCTGTCAGTCCCCATGGGGCCAGGGCTCGGGACAGGGGAGGTGAGGGTGGCCAGGATGCAGTGGGGCAGGGGCTCTGCTCCCGTGGGGTGGCATCACCATCCCTGCTGGGACAGCATGCCAGGTCCATCACACCATCACCTCCTTTGTCTGTCCACAGCACAAGGCCCATCTCTGCAGCAGGAAACCATCGCCTTCCCATCGGCTTCTCCCACCCTGGGAAAACCGCCCAGGCAGCCGGCAGAGCAGATAAGTGGGGCCTTGCGTGCCGGGACTGAGCCCCCGCCGCGCCGTGCCGCGCCGGAGAGGCTGGGATTTGCTGCCTGGCGTCCGACTTGCCCGTGGCCGGGCGCCAACCCTCCTCAGCGCCAGGCATCTTGTGTCAGCTGCGCCCACGGGGCTGCATGCTGGGGGAGCTTTGGGGCCGGGGACCAGGGGACGCCAGCTGGGAGGGCGGCCAGCCTGGCTCTGGGGCACCACGGGGCTGGTCCGGCCAGCAGGATGGAGAGGCGGCACGGGGGCTCTCGGCGTGCCGGGATGGTGTGCATCCCAGCTGCCGCTCCCATGCCAGTTGATGATGCTCGCTGGCCAGGGTCTGGCACCTTGGCTGGGGGACAGGAGCCCAGAGTGGGGGTGATGGGCAGGACCACCCACTGGTGTGTGCACGGTGCTGCTGGAAAGCCCCTGTCTCAGCAGCGGTAAAGCAGGCAGCTGCCCCGGGGAGGAAAGGCCTAGACAGAGGAATGTGTGTGGGGACAGGGATGGCTTTGAGCAGGGTTTATGGAGTGGTCAAGAAAACACAGGAAATTGGCTCCAGCTGAAGTTCCTCCTGCCCAGAGACTGCAGCAGGGACGGGAAAACAGACAAGCGATGTGTCACGGAGGGACCAGACAGCGCCTGATAGCAGCAAGGTATGAAAAACCAAGAAGGATGCCAAAGACAGCAGAGGATTATCCAGGTCTGATAAGGCTCTGGGCAGTAAAAAAGGACTTTATGGGCTGTTGGGAACCAAAGGCAAGGGACTGTATGGAGATGCCAAACCTGTTAGGAAGGAGAGCGAAGCAGCAGATAGAGATTGCTGAGCTAGAGCTGGACGAGGGATAAGGAAAAATGCTTTCCGGGCCATTGGGAAAGAAGGAGGATGTGAGACAACAGCTGCTAGAGGAGATATTTTAAAAATCCTTAAGCCTGGAAAACTCACACCCAAGGGTCCTTTCAGGGCTGGCTGGAGCAGCAGCCAGGATCCGTGGGGCTGGGAGAGCACCAGTGCGGCGCTCGGCGTTGGAAAGGGCCGCACTCCCCAGCACAGGGGTGGGAGGCAGGAGAGGCAGCAACCAGAGGGGAAGAGTGCAAATGCAGTTCACATTAGCGGGGGGGGGCTTTGCCAAAATTCTCGCTGGACCAGTGCGATTTCTCTCCTTATTGCGAGCAGCCGTTTGGCTGCAAGAGGCCGTTCCATAGCTGGAAGGAATTTCACGTGTGGTTTCATGGTGTTCAGATGTTGGGGAAAAAAAAGGGAAAAGCATCATGCTAGATCCATAGATAGCACATTAAATGGGTTATGAAGCGGGTAATTGGCCAAGAAGCCATAAGTGGAGGTTTCGGGCAGGTCTTACGCACAGGGGGATCCCTGCTGTGCTGGTAGAGCAAACCAGTCTCCCTGGCACGCACCGGCTGTGGTCCCACTGTACTGGCCATGTAAACCCCAGCCGAGAGGTGGACGCTTTTTCTCTCAGTGACTCAGGCAGAGTATCTCCCAAACGGCAGAACCGTTTCTCCCCCGCCACCCCCCGCCAAGGATTAATCTCTGGGATTGCTTCAATTAAGAGTTTATATGCCTGGGGGACCTGAGCTGTCCGCATCACACCCCACTGAGCTGAGAGGAAGGCGGGAAGCCGGGGATCGGCGGCCATGCCCTGCTGCCAAATCCGCGTGCTCTCCCGTCGGCCGAGAAACCATTTCTTGGTGTGACGGCAGCAGAGTCGCCTCTTTAGAAAGGCCGAAGCGGGGTTTTGCCCGAAGCCGGGGAGCAAGGCTCCACACGCGGTTCTGGGGGGGCGCCCCACGCGTGTCGCCCCCACGCGGCGCAGGGGCCGGCGCTGCAGTGCTGCCCTCCCCCCCCCAGCCGCCAGGGGGCGCCGCAGCGGGCGGCCTCGGCGGAAGGATGCGGGGGGAGGGGGGG
>VYZV01011497.1:265363-286651 GCA_013401275.1 Pandion haliaetus | reverse complement strand
GGGGGACGTCTCTGTGGGCGGGTAGGGACCCCCCCCCGTGCGGGGCCGTGTCCTGGGTGGGGACACCTGTGTGGGGCCAGAGCCTGGGGGGGACACACGACTTCTGTGTGGGCCTCAGCTGCCATGAGCTATGTGGCTCTCGGCAAACTCGCTGCTCTTGAAAGGGTTTCATTTTGTGGTGGTTTTCATTTAAAGCGCGATACGTCACCGTGGTCTGCAGCTCCTTCCTAGTGTCACCTGAGGTTTGCTTCCCTTTGCACCAGCTTGGGTCTTGCTGCTTCAGGGCTTTACAGGGCGATGCTTGTGAGGCCTCCAGCTCGCATGCAGGGTGCTCCACTTGCTCAGTTAGCTATTTTAAGCATTTTACAAGTGTTGACTGAAATTCCAGCTGTAAGAATCACTGTCTCAGTTTGTCAGTGTGCTGTCCTTGTGTGGCCAAGAAATGATTTCCAGTTCCAACTCATTGTGTGCTGCCTCTTGTTTGTGAGTTTTTGGTGCTACCATGGTCAGATCTTTTCAGTGTCTTCAAGTGCTTGTTTGACTACAGGTGAGTTGTGCCATATGTTCTTATATCAGAGCAGATATTTTTGAAGCCGAGAGCCTGTATGCACGTGCCTTAAAGTAGAAGTGCTGGGTCTTGCTGTGCAGCCAGTATAAGTGACCCTTCTCTTTCTGAGTGCACCTTACTGTAGGTAGCATTCATAAGACAGCTAATATGTGAACCTGCCTGATTCGACAGTGTTGGCAGGATGCAGGTGTGCTCTTCCAGGTAACAACTGATGCTTAGATGTGGGTTTAATTGCCTAATTTTAACACTAAATATATGGCAGATATTTTGCCTGCTGATTCCCCCCCCTCCCCCCTTTCTTTTGCAGAGCTTGGATTTCTGGAGGCTGCTCTACATTCTTCTGAAACAAATCCATGGAGGCAAGTGGACAGAGTCTGATGCCATAGGTAACCTAGTCAGTCTGGCTGACTGCGATTTCAGTCTCTCCCAGGGAAGTACTGGGCCTGGTTTTGTAGCACCTTTTCTTTGGCTCCTTGCTCCCTGTCAGGAATGCCCCATTCTGAATACCTGTGCCACCAACTTACTGTTGCATCACAGCTGTGCAGGCAGGTTTACTCCTCTTTGGCTTGCTTTGTCCAGGAAACTGGGATGTTCTTGTGTCTGCTAGGGGCTCTTGCTTCCCTTTGACATTTTACTGCAGGTAAATCTCTGCAATGATCTTATGCATTCTTAGCATCTGCAGAGATAATTACAGAAATAGATTTGTTTTTCCTTTGATTACTTCTTTCCCCATTCCATGTATGATGTATGATTCTGTGATTAATTTTCTGTCAAGTCCTGTGTCAGGGCTGTGAATTATAGCATATGAACCATAAAGGCAGTGTTTTGGATTGAAGTTCTAGACAAAACAAAAAGTAAAGTGTGTGTGATTATTTTAGAGGAACCGTGAATATCTCTGTGGACAGGGCCACTACTCCAGAGAGAAGCTGAATGCAGTTTGGTTTTTCACAATGAGAGAGCACTATTTACTTCTTAAATGTATGTTATTCCAAGTACGATACTACTCCCCAGACTTCTCTCTTGAAAGATGTCTATCTAGAGCCCTTTCATTGTCAGAGGAAGTTTTCAGAATGGGATTGTCTGTGATGGATAAAGGTCTCCTCAGACCAAAACAACTTAAAATCCACTTTTGCCCTTGAAAGCAAAAACAGCTAAACAACACTGATTAAGCCCCTGAAGAGCTGAGAAGCTGATGGCTCTGTAAATGGAGTTACAAAAGGATAAGCATTGTGGAGTGTGGAGCAAAACCAGCATAGCTTTGCTGGTAGCTCAGCCATCGGCATGGTTCTGTTTTACTCACAGGACTGCTGTTTTTCATTTGGCTGTTTTTGCTTTTCCACTCATCCACAATCTGCTGTGTAGGGTAAGTCAACTTATTGGCTGTCTCCTACAGCTTTGTGGAAGTGGTCCTGCACAAGTGCAACCTCACTGAATCCTGGCTGATCCTATACTAATTGCTTGTAGCATTTGGAGACAGGATTTTCATGTGCACGTGGCAGGTTACTGGCTCTAGAGAGAGCAAACCCAGCCTCTGCTGGTAGATTGTGAGGTAGGAATGTGTGGTTCTGCTCAGAACTGCTGAGCTGATTTTTAAGAAACTTGTTAGTCACAACTTGGTGATTAAAGCTGAAATTCAGGTTGGAGAGCTGTACTGTTTTTCAAATTACACTAATTGCCTTTGCTTGGCCAAGTGAATGAGTTGTCTGCTGCGAACACGATCAATATTTTACATTTTATATTTTACATTTTATATTTAATTGTTCTCTGTCCCTGCTCCTGGAGCACTTGTGGTCTTTCATGTATTTATTTCATGCAAATGAAGTGGAAGCCTTGGGCATAGGGACTAAATAACTTTCTCAGGTTTGTACAGGATCCTGTTGCACAACAAAGAATTGAGACTTATTCCTCTAATCAAAGTCTAGTGCTTTAGTCCGTGGATCAGGCTTTCCTTTCTTGCTGTTTTTGTACAACCTCTTAATTGTCTTAGTTAAAACAAGGAAAGCAGCAGTTGCCAGATCCCAGAGGAAGGCTGTGAAGACTCCTTTGGTATAAGGGTTACTGTGTGCATAGGAATAGCTTTCTGGAAAAGAGAAGCCATACTCAAAGGGTCTTGTACTCTTTCTTTTTCCAAAGGATGCTGTTGTGGTTTCAGTTTCAGCCCAGCTGGTAACAAAGCACCACGAAGCTGCTCACTCACCCCCCCACCCCTGGCCACGTTGGGATGAGGAGAAAATCCAAAGGCAGGCTCGTGGGTCGAGACAAGGACTGGGAGGGATCACTCCCCACTTATGGTCATGGGCAAAAGACAGGCTCAACTTGGGGAAGAAACAAAATCAATTTAATTTACTACAAATCAAATCAAACACACAAGGGTATTGGGAAGGGAAACCAAACATCAGAACACCTTTCCCCCACCCCTCCCGCCTTCCTGGCTCAGCTCAACTCCCGGTGCTTTCTACCTCCTCCCCCTGGCAGCACAGGGGAACAGGGAATGGGGGTTAGGGGGTCAGCTCGCCACATGTTATCTCTGCCGCTCCTTTCCTCCTCAGGGGGAGGACTCCTCACTTGTCCCTTGCTNCCTCCGCTCCACCATTCACCTCCCTGGGCTGCAGGGGGGCAGCCTGCTGTCTCACCACGGGCTGCAGGGCCATCAGCCTCTTCAGGCGCCCCTCCTCGCCCTCCTTCTTCACTGACCTCGGTATCTGCAGAGGTGTTCCTCTCACATTCCCACCCCCACACTGCCGGTTCCCCTTCTTAAATCTGTTCTCCCAGAGGTGCTACCACCATCACTGATTGGGTCGGCCTGGGCCAGAGGTGGGTCTGACTTTGGAGCTGGGGGAGCTTCTAGCAGCTTCTTACAGGAGCCACCTCTACAGCCCCTTCCCTTACTACCAAAGAAAACCGCGCCACACAAACCCATAACAGACACATTGAACTTTGATGTGTAGTCTGTGCGTGTTGTTGGGGTCACAGTGGTTCTTCTCACTACACTGGAGAGTGAGACCTATATTTCAAGGACTGCATGCCAGATGTTGGGCCATTTGCAGTTGTGAGGTGCTAGAAGAAAGCAGTGTGTTGCAAGGACAGTGCTCTTACAGATGAGCATTTTGCCCATGAAAAAGACAGATTTTTCCTTGATCTGTGTAGTCCTTTTTATCAAGCGACTTTGGAAGTTGCACCCCAGTGTGTATTTCTGGTCTGAGTTAGTAGTTTTCATTAGTCAGTTTTTGATCTAATCTTGTCATATATAGGTGAATTTCAGAGGAGATTAAAATTTGCTTTGAATAGAACAGCTACTAGTCATTCCCTTGTTATGGTTGTGATGTGATATTGTTTGGAAAAACTTTCTGCGTCATGTTTTTAAATGGTTGATGTGTTTTATTGCCTAGCTAGCAGAAAATAAAATATTTGAAAAATCACATATTAAAAAAATCCATACAATTTGATGTTTTAAAATGTAGGAACTATTGCGTTCTTGCAAAAAGAAACCAGAAACCCCACTGAATTTTTAACCCCATCAGTGGTTATAAAATTCTGCAAACAGCTCTTTTGGTTTCTCATTTTGGAAGAATTTTTTCTTCACACAGTAAAAAACACTTACTGTAAACTTTGGTGGGAAGCCATTAATATGCTCCAGCCCCTTAAACAAGTCAGAACAATGGGTCTCTTGTCAGTGGAGTACAAGTCAAAGTAAGCTGTGGCATAGAACTCAGGGCATAACCTCACTGATGAAGTCATGATTAGTTTCATGCTGCTCTTTCTTCAGAGGCTGAGAGCTGATAGACTTGGTTAACAACCTAACGACTACACCAGGTAGCAGTGCAATATGCATTTAGGTAGTTGGAGGAAATGTTTCTTTTCTGGAGTCGCAATTTATTTTTTGTAGTATGGGAAAGAGGTCTGGAGCTGCAAAATATTTTTGTTTGTTTGACAAATGAAGCGGAAAATGTTCTTCTGCAGCAGTAGTTTCCCCTGATGCCACTACCTATGCAGGTGTTTCTTGCCTGAGTGCGTGAAGTAATGTATCTGTGTCTGTTCTTGTACTGGAATTAGCTCCTTTTCATCTTAGCCTGCCAGGCTAATGCATAACCCTTATTTGAATATCATGTTGTAATTCACTGAAAATATTCTGCAGGATTCATAAAGCGGAAGAGCACAGCTTGAGTATAGTTTTAAGCGAGCTGAACCCTGAGGTTCGTCCACAGCTTGGTCTTTCTTGCTGAACATACTTTTATAAGTAATGTGCATGCAGAAGGGGATTAGTTGGAAAGACTGTGTGGGTCTTTCTCTATAAATTGCCAAATCCTAATGAAATGCTGTAAGGAGATCTTGTCAAAGAGGAGGTGTTTGAGTGACTGGTGTTACCTGTTATCTGAGTGATGGTTTTTCCTCTCTCAGCTGCACGTTATGGAGGAATCCATTTTGGTCTTGGGTACTTATATGGCCTCTACTGCCATTTATCTGAGCACTGTTTCCTTGTAAGCAGAGCACTGCAGAGATGAGGAAAACTAAGTGACTTCTCTAAGGTCATGGAAAGGCTCTTTGAGCCCCAGTTGCAGATTCATGCTTTGACCGCTCACCCACAATTCCTGCCTCATACTCACACCAATTGTACCTTCTCATGTGAGGGCAATGTTTTGCAGAGGGAGAGATGAAATAGGGGAAGATAAAGGACCAGAGTAACACTTAGATTCAGGTGGTGAATTGCATTGGTGGATCTGGTCCTAAGTGGTATACCAGAGCAGGGAAATGGTGATAAAGGCAAAAAACACCTGGCTTGCTCTCTATTCCTTCTCTTTGATACGTGATTTCTTAGGGAGCTCCATGAACTGCAGATGGCAGCATGTGACGCTTGTTTGCTTTGAACAAGAAGGAAAGTAGGTACTGGTCTACCTTCATTTTGGAGTATTTCTACTTTTATCTGTTATGGCAGTTCCTTTCTTGACAAATGTACAAAGGAAAGGGAAAACCTAGCTCATGTGAGAATGTTCAAGAGTGATCAAAATAAAATCTCTAATATCTCAGTGCTCCCCCTGTGCATGAGGGATTGGAGTGCGTATCTACAGCAGGATTTTTAGCAAACCATAGGCATTTCTGCCACCCATCGTGAAAGGAAGCTGCTTGTTTTTACACTCACGTGTTCTGCAAAAAGCAAATGGAATGATTTAGGTGTTTGGGTTTCTTTTTTGTGTCTTTAATGCAGCAACAAGCTAGGTTTAAAACCATTTGTCCAACTGTCACGTGTCCCTGCAGAAGCTCTGCTACACAAAACACTAGTCCTGCAAAAAATTAGTAGCTCTGCACCATCGTGTCACCTGCTCAGTCATGCTCCTGATAATGTTTTTTATTCTTCAGTCATGGTTAATGTCTTTGTCAGGAATTCATTTGTAGCTTTTACATGGCCAATCATGTATTCCTGCTCCTACTGCTGAATGAAGATGTGTAGTAATCTGTGTAATGGTTTCAGCTGTGTATTTGGACTGAGGAGCACTCTGGGTATAGGCATCTCCTTAGGGATCTGCACTCTTGTTTCCCTAAATCCTAAAGTTCGTCAAACAGTGCAAACAATATACCTTCCTCTGGCTTGTCAAGGCACAAAGGGCTTGGTGACTCTTTATGACTACCAGTTCCTTCCAGCCTCAGTGGAGTTGTAGCAATGTACTGCTCCTATAGGGTTATGAGCATAGGTCAGCTTATAGCTCCTCCCTGTGTCTTGTCTTTGTATTACTTCTGGTGGATAAGACTCCTTCAGCATTTTGCAAATCAAGTTAAATCAACCACTCTTTGCTGTGAGGGTCTCTTGTAATTAACAAATTCTTTTTCAGAGCAACAGGATTTTTTTTCTTGTTTTGTGTTTTGAAGTTGGTCATTATGTAGTTTTGAGCTTCAGCAGTCAATGCCAGACAAAGAAAGATTATGATATGTGTCAACGCTAAGGATGTATTTACCACAAGTGGCAAGGAGCAGGCAAGTAAGTATGTAATGTGAGGAATTGGTACGTTAATTTAGGGCAGCAGTGACAATCTCTGATTGTGTGAGGTTTGTACTTCCTGTTATTTTTGTGTGTGTGAGTGTGTACCTTTTTTATGAAACCCTACAGAGATACTGAAACATTATACTGGAGAAGGGGGGAGCAGCTTTCTTCCTTACTTTGTAAGAATGCCTAAACTGGATCAAACTGAAGGTTCTTTTAGCTCCATCCAGCTGTGGCAGCTGTCAAAAGTGGATGCCCAGGGGAAAGGAAAGAGCAAATATAGAAGGATGCTTTCAGGGAAGTATTCTTTCAGCCTCCAGTAATTTACATCTCAGACTTCCCAAACCAGAGAGGATATCTTTGTATTTCATAAGCTTCCATGAACTCCTGTTCCGTAAATCGAGTTCCTCCTTGAGCCTGTGTAGCTCTCAATGTCCTTAGTGTCCCGTGGCCAGAAATTTCAGAGTGTTGCTGTATGTGTGAAGAACATCGCTTTAACTTGTTTTGACTTGCATGCTTGCTAACTTTAAAGAGTTTTGTCATATCCATTCTCAGTCATCTTCTTGGCCTACATTGTCAGTTCTTACAATGAAGCTGTTCTGTACTTGTGATCGTACTTGTCCTTTCTCTTTGTTTCTTTCCAAGTCTTCTGTGGCCTTTTTGGGACTGAAGAAATAAAATAACATCGTGAATTTGAGATGCGGGGCCACAGTGGATACATACAACAATATAATGTTGTTCCCTCTGTTTTGTTTAGTGTCCTTTCTAGGTTTCTCACATTCAGTTTGCTTTTGGATGCGTATGGCAACCAAGTGTGATATTATAATGAAAAATCTTACCATCTTAAGATTGTGTTCCCAAGTCCACTGGTCAGCTCCAAGCCCATTGCTATGTCAGTAAAGTTAGGATTGTTTTTTCCCTTGTGTGCATAATTTTTCATTTTTCCTAAAAAGAATTTAATCTGTCATTTTAAAGCTTGGGCTCATTAAGTTCTGCAATCCTTCACAATCTGCCTGCGTTCCTTACTACCAAGTGATATCACATCAGCACCAAATTTTCTGTCACTGTCATGTTGTCTGTGTGTCATTTTGAGTTGATCCAACAGCAACTGTTTAGCACAGAGCCCTCATGTGAAACCACCATTTGTTCCTATCCTCTGTTTCTTGTCTGCTAGGCACTTGTCATTGATTCAGGTGCCTTTCCTCTCCTTCCACCACAGTGGCTTAGCTTCTTTGTGCTAGTTGAATCCCACTGGAAAGTCTGAATGTCCTGCATTGGTTGAATCTTCCTTAATCACTTGCTGCTTGTTGCCTTTGGAGAACTCCAGTAGCTTTTTGAGCAGGACTTCCTTTTACAACAACTGTTGCTTCTTCCCCAGTATGTATTGTTTATCATTGTGCCCCCTAAATATGTTCTTTATTATAGTTTTGATGTAGTACAGAGCTGAGGCTTACTGGTCAGAACCTTTTTTTGATGTTAGTTTTTTCTGTGTTTCCTCAGTATTTTACAGTTCTGTAGTGCTTGTCTTGTAGCTGTCAGGTACCATTTGCTGGTGTGAAGGAATATGGATCAGAGCATTCCTGAGGATTAAATAGTCTGTGTGGTCTGGTATGCAGTATGGTGTACTGCATTATCTCTGCCTGCTCACTGGTGCTCAGAGATTTGCAGCAGGCTGTGAAACTCCTAGTTCTAAATTCCAGTTTCATTCAGGAGTAAAGTGACTCAGAGTGTTTACTAAATCATAGCATGCTTGGTGGCTCATAAAAAATGAATAGGTGGAGTCTTGTTATAGTGGAGATGGCTATTTACCTTTTTTGCCTTTGTTAATCTCCAAGAGACCATTACTGGCCTTGATCGCGACTTTGAATTTCTTTTCCCTTAGCGGTAGTTCCTGTAGATCAGGGTGGGGCAGCATAAGGAAGGCTTTTACCCTTTACCTCCTGTCCTTTATCAGTTTTTGATAAAGACTAGTTTCCACTGTCCTCCACTAATCTTAGGCTTGATTAAAAATCTTGCTGTCAGAGGAGGCAGCAGTTTCTGGAACTGAATGGGTAAATGCATTGAGTAGTGCAGTGTGTTATTCTTAATTGTTTTCTTCTTTTCAGATAACCAAATTAGGTTTGTAAAATCAGCGTTGTGGTACCATGGCTATGGCAGGCCAGAACTCTATCGGCTCCCCTCTGACGGCTCAGCAGGTAGTCGGGAGCTGCTGCTGGCATTTTCCTGGCTGCTGCACAGACTCAGCCTCTTGGAGCAGCTTTTGGCTCGGAACAGAGTAAAGACAGGGGATGAAACCTCTGTGTGCACGGTGAGCATATTTGTGTCCTTCCACGTTATCTGTCCACAAGTAATGTTCTATGACAGCAGCTGTGTTATCACTAGTGTGTAATGTGTAGTATCTTGGTACCTTTACAAATAAATGCTGTACTCCAGGGTTAGAAACACTTAAAGGGGCCAGCATATGGAACCTGTTTTCTTTCCCTTCTCTAAACTTCCTGTGTGCAGGTGATCTGGGTTCTTTCTCTTTCTCAAACTCCCACCCCTGCCTGATTTCCCTGATTTTTATTTCCAGTATAGGTGAGACCACTGTGGAAGAGTGCAAGTAAGTGAATGTTTTTGATCTCTGTGCCTCTGAGTTTTGTGCTTCCAGACTAGCATGGGTTGTTCTACAGTGTAGGCAAACAGGTTTGCTGTGAGTGCTGGGTATGTTGGCATTGGGTAGAGCAAGTAATCCTAAGGCAAATAGTACTTTTCAAAAACTTCAAGATCTCAAGTGGCAGCTACTGCTCTTGGGGTAACTAATGACCTTGTAGCCTTCTTGAGAGAACAGTGGGGTATGCTGTTGTGTTTCCATTAATAAAAGATGTTAGCAAATAGAAAGCCTGCTCTGAAGTAAGCTAAGGATAGCTGGTTTGTCTGCTTTAGCTGCAATATATATATGTGATTTAAAAAAAAAAAAAAAAAGGCAAAACCCCCCCACAAAAACACAGTCTAGTAATGTTTGGTAATACCGCTTTTTAAAATCTGTTCCTTGCTTTTAGGACAGCATGCACATGTTACTGTATAGACGGTTGCTCTGGAGCATAGGCTGAGAAGCTCAGGAGAGATGATGATGTTTTTCCATGTTTATATCTTGTTTGTTGCAAAGAAACTGTCTCTGCTCTTAACACAACAGATAGCATAGGGTGAATTTAAACTGATCAGTGCAATGCATTAGTGTGGCCAAGGCGCCTCTAGACTGTTGTGAGTTTGGTCTGTCATCTTCATCTGGTCAGACATTAATTACTGGTCAGCCTGGTGCGAAATGACAAGCTTACAGAATTGTCTCATTTTTTTTTTTGGCAAAGGACATTGTAAGTCAGAAACCCTACCTACCTGCTGATCTCTTGTAATGTCTAAGACTTTGTGGTCTTCATGGTCATGTATATGTGCCCCCCTAGACTGTAGGTTATTGTCTGGTTTTGTAGAATCTTTTTAGGGGACAGGAAAGCCAGAGTTTGGACAGCTATGATATGGATACAGTGTCTTTGGAAGGATAACACTTGTACAAATGGAAAACAGTTCAAAGGGAAGAGTCACCTTTGTAACATTACTGACAGTATTCTGAAAAAAGGGACCCCTCTGGCTACACTACAGTTGTTTGCTGCACAGAATAGAGAGGGCACCAGGCGGTGCTTGGTGGGCTGGGTGTGAGTGGTGGTGCCCTCCGGTGATGTGAAGGGCGCCTTGAGACTTTAGGAAATACATACTTTTGGAGAATTTTTACTTGAAACTTCTCTTACCTTTTTCTTGTTTTTCTTGTGTGGTAGCAGATGATTTTTTGTGTCCTTAATTTCTATTACAAGAGAGCAATGAGTGAAGTGTAGCAGCGACATGAATTCAGGAAATGGGGCAGTGCCTGTGTTACTTTCTGTGAAGGTCTTAAGTTTTGCACTTTCCAAAAAGAGATGAAAGAGCTATGGTAATACAATGTTATCTCTTATGGCCACGCAGAAGCACACTAAAAAATTTATTACTGTGCCTTTCACTGCAATTCTAACCTGCTCTACCTGTGTTTCTCAAAAAGCCTGGAATACATATTTCATGTTTTTATCCAATAACAGTCTGAAACAGTGTTTGGAAATTTTACAGGTCTGGAAATTTTTTTTCAATAGGCCAGACGAAAATTTTTGTAGACAGGGAGCTGGAGTTAGCATGTGTATGTAAAGTTCATTGTTTTAACAGCCACATTTCTTGTATGGTGTTCATCTAGCAAGTTTTCATGCTCCAATAAAAACGGGTATTCATGGGCAAAAAAAATGATAGAATGTAGTTACAGCATAACTAGTGTGTTTTTGTGATTCTACATCACAAAGAAGTTAAAACAAACAGAATTTTGAGGGAGAGGTCTTACCTTTTACTTGATCAGCTAGGCATTACAAAACCCATAAAGTCACCCAGTAAGACCCGAACAAATTAAGATCTAGGAATGCACAGGTAAAGATGTAAGGAGGTAATGGTGGGTGAGAAGAAGATAGGTGGGTCACACACCTCATTTTGGTTAGTAAGTCAGTTCCTTGTAAACCACTCATGAAAGCCTGTTTGTTGCATAAAAGTGTGATAGTTTTGTTATTGTTATATATTGTTATTTGATAATTACTGTTATTTTATGGGATACCTTCATGTGGCAAAGTGTACTCATCAGTCGGACAGCGTTCAACAATATAGCCCCTAAAATCATAGTAAGAAAGGAGGAAGGTGACGTTGTCAGTTTGATACCTGACGTCTTGTGAGTTAAAAGTACAACTTGAACAATTGGAAGTACTGGAATTTTCACTGTAGGAATGTTAAATACCAGGCACTTGTGATACTTAAGCTGCAGTGTTCAAAGATGTGTAACAGAGTTAGTCTCTGCAGTTGTAACTCTCTTCTATTTAAGTAAATTGAAGGAAAAAGGTAAAAGGAAGAAGTAAAAAATCTTCACTAGAGAAAGATCTCTCTCAAAAAAGAAAGAAAAGGAAATGCTTTTTAAAACAACTAAAATTCTCAGCTGAGAAAGAGCTTGAAAAATATTCCACCACATGGAGTCTTTTTTTTTTTTTAAATTATTACAAACAATTGAAAATTTTTTTCCTGAAATGAAAACGTTGCAAAACAAAAATCCATGAAATAGTATTTGGTTCTGTGCATTGCTGAGATCTCTGCCAAAATCAGCAAAGCGTGAAAGCCAGTACTTACTGGCAAAGCACATCTGTTGGTCTACTAGTGAGAACAAATGTGAAGAAAATCCTTAGCCTTTGTCTTCATCTAAAAAAATGGGACTCTCAAGAACTGTAGGCATAGCTATAGTACAAACTGATATTCATGTGCTTTGCTTTTAAAATTTTGTCTGAAATCCACAAAAGTGGACGGGGTCTGTTGTATGAAGAAGAGAGAATGCAGCTAATCCCTAAATTAAGGGTGCAATCATGGTCTGACTATTCTTTCAGACTAAGTTTGAAACAAAGCCTACAGCCTGCTAAATTGCTGATAATATGCCAAATAGCCAACATATCAAGGGCCAATTAAATTAATTCCTTTCATTTCATTTCAGATTACCACTCTGGCCTTTTTTTCTTTGCAGTTCCTTAGCAACACAGTTTTCTTCCCCTGCAAATCGAACACTTCCATCAGCTCTAAAGGATTTCAGGCCTGTTATTTATAGAGGGACAAGGCCATTCATGACAGATGATGGACACGGAGCTCAGCTGCTGCATGGAATTTGTAATCTCAAGATCCTGAGCTGGAGCAGCCTTCCACAAGCTTACTTTTACATGCACTTAAGTCTTCAGAATCCTAAAATTATAAACTAAACAGTGGTGAAAGCACGGTAGAAGCGTTAAAGTGGTGTAGGAGGCAGTGCTTAATGTGGCTAATGTGATTTAAAAAAATAATCTTGACGTAGTTGTTGGTAAGGACAGGTATGGTTGGTAGCCTAGGATGGTTATATGGGTTGACTGCTTTTGTGTGTTAGGTAAGAAAATCCTGCAGGGCACCTTGTCTCATGTGGCCTCCAGCTCATTTTTTTTCGGAAGGGCGGTGCTGCAGTCTCTCCTGAGCCAGGGTATGGCATGTCTGCTGCAGGATGCCCCAATGAGCAGGACTGAAGGAGCCACTGCTCTCTTTAGCCTTCTACTCATGGATCTCTTCCAGTATGTGAAGTTTATAATCTGAGGGGGAAGACAGTTAAAAGAGCAGGCTGGAACCTGTGTTGCTGTGCAGGAGGAACAGGAGAGGGAAGAGGGGATTGGTAGTGCATGTCAAACTCTGGTACCTGGCTGCTGTAGTGCAAGTCCCTTCTCTGAATTTACTGTGCTGATCTGTCAGCAGGTTGGTGACTCCAGAGGTAGTAAGTGAAAGTTCAAACCTTGCACTGGTCAACTCTTAAAAAAAAAAAAAAGTAATCACTAATTCTATTAGATCTATAAAAACTGAAGTACTATCTGAATTGGTGGTTCACGTTGATTTACTGAAGTGTCCACTTGGGAATTCTCACCTGTTATTAATGCCTTAAAGCACTGGGTGATTAATTGATGGACATGGTCTTCAAAGGCTTTTTACACCCCTTGTGGATTTCTGTCTCAAATATGCACTGCCGTCAATACATCTTAGCATCTTTTGTCTCTTTGGTGATCATGTACAGGCAGATTCTTCTCAAGTGCCATTCATTGATGCCTATTTACACATGAAAATCCTAGAGTACAAAACACATCTGAAAACTTGTAGGTGAAATGCTGTCCTTCACTGAACCTGTAAGGCAGACCTGGGGACTTCTCATATTCTCTCTGTCGCTCTCCGTGTCTCTGTCGCTCTCCGTGTTTCTCTGTCTGAGAAGCAGATAATTGCTTGATATGAACCTGCCTTTTTTAGCACACTCAGTATTTGACTAAATTTTTTTTGCCTCGCTTTTTAAATTTTAGTGATACCATCACAGCTTCCTCCGAATCTACGATGGTTTGTGCAGATAATAGCAGTACTCTGTGAGCATGTATTTTTTCTGTTTCCTGGGAGGAATACTGCGTGTACTGGTATTATTTCTAAAGCTGAAATTAATCTGTGTGCCCTGTAATTGAATTATGAGTGGAGGCTGTTGAGTTTTTTAGATGGGGTAGTGATGTTACATCCCTCATTATTGCCAGGATATGTTGTACATTGGTTCCTCTAGTTCCCTCTGCCTGCTTCTTGCCCTCTGAGTGAAATTGGATGTCACTCCCCTTTTGTGAATTTATCGTAATCTACAAATAGAGCTATTGTGGCTATTATAGTTGGAATTCATGTGTGTCTCTAGCATGCCAAAGTGAACTAAGTTTAATTACTTCTGGTCGGGAAAAATGAAACTAAACATGCCTTCTGACTCTTAGGTTTGCAATTTGATTAATCTTTTGTTTGCCATGGTCTAGTTTGGCTCACTGGCTATTTCCATTATAGCGTAAGGCTTACGCTTGGTCTAATCTTGTTGTTGAATTTCCTTTCTGTTATAGAAATCTTGACTGTCACTACTGTTCCATAAACCATGTTGTTAGAGGAAAGTGTTAACATGTAGCCGTCAAGCTTGATGTTCTCCCCAGCAGAAAACCAGGAAACCTTTGGCACTAGTGTCAGTAAATATAAATTTTTTTGGTTTTTTTCCCCTCTTCACCTATTCCAGTGGAGGTGGGAATTTTATTAACCTATTGATTCTGACTTAGAAGCAAAATTACTTTCCAGATCTTTATGGGCTATATTAGTCTGTCAGCTTTCATTTTTCGATTTCACTCCTTTATTCCCTGTGCTTACACTTCTATTCTCTTTGTCCGCCTGTCTTCCTAATAACTCAGCGTTTATCTTTTTGGCCCTTTTTTTATTGCTATTGTTGCTGTATTAAGTAGCTGCTAAGGAACATTTTTTTAAAAACCATCTCTGAAACCTGAACAGAGGGCACAGGATCTGTAAAGTTTCTCCTGCATAATTTCCCTCACCTCATTTTTGCCAGAGAGCAGTGCTGCTTTGCCCGTGGCAGCCTGATGTGTTTGGTGTGTGCTGCACTGCTCTCCACGCCGCCTCTGCGGGGGGGGTAGCAGCAGGGCTGGACCTTTGCAGCTCGCTGGGCTCCTGTGTGGCTGTAAGTCTGTTGTAGCAGTCTCGTTGCACTGCTGCCCAACCTTCTAAAGGCTTCTACCGGAAAGGGACAAAAATGCTTGAATTTTGCTTTTCTGCCTTTTGTACTTTTTAAAGTCACCTCCTGAATAGGTAACTATTGAACCCTGAAGTGTTAATTTTTGTCTTCAGTTACTGATGTTGCCTGTAGGCGTAAACATATTTTGTGGTCAGAGGTGATTAAATTACGCAGAGGAATGCGTTTTTACCATACAAGAACGAGCACATTTCAGTTTGGACTCTTGAAATGTATTTTGTGTGTGTGTGTGTGTGTGTGTGTGTGTGTTAAAGCACAAGTTACAGGTGATAGCTGCTATTGTCTCCCTGTCGTTCTGCATGTGCATACATACGTACATGCTATTCCTTCTGATCTTTTGTGTGTTTTTTTAAATTCTGTGGGACTTTTCATGGAAAACAAGTTCCTGTGGTGCATTGGAAAATGTGTGGTAACAACATTTATTTTTGCCTGACACAGTGAATATGCTTTTAAGAGTGGGGTGGTTTTTCTTCTGTTGTGGTTTTTTTTTTTTTTTTTTTTTTTTTAGACAGCATGTCAAGGTAAAATGCTCTAAAAGAGCAGTCTGAAATGATCAGAAAGGCTTATAATTTATTGAATCTGCTGTTTCTCTGGTAATGTCTGTACTCCAAGTAAACACAAAATTTCTTGAACCTGACATTACAGCTGATGTGTTCTGGATGGGGTTCTACCAACAGGCAGTGGAGTCACTTGAGCTTTCATGTAAGGAGATTATGATGAGGACTGGTGTGCTAATAGGAAGGCTCGGCATAGTCATTCTGGTACTCTGTACTTTGCTGAAATCCTGTGTAGGGGGCTCCTTCCTTGACTCCTGGGGAAACAGATTTTAAGATGTTTTAGTGCCTCTCCTGCCCTCCAGTGGTGGGGAGCAGCCAGTACCTTTGGTACCTTCTGATTATCTTTGCTCTTCGGCCTTTTGATTTAAACGAGAACATCCTCTGCTTTTGGTGTCCCACTTTATGTGATCAGAGTTTAACTCTCATTGGAGGATCTTTTGAAATAAAGCACTTTTTCCTCAGGAGAACAAAAGGAGTGTGCAAAGAAGGGCATGGCAGGCCTTCTACATATAGCAGAGCTCTGCCTTTCCTCTCCTGGAGGGTAGTTACTGTTTCTTCTCCTATTGGCCTCTTGCTTCAGATTTGCTGCTGATGTAGCATGCTGCATCTTTCTCTCTTCAGTGGTTACCCCCCAGTTCAGCAGCTTGCCACAGCAGAGTGAAATGGATGTGGGCAAGCAGGGCTGCAGCTGCAGGCAGAGGAAATGCAGTGGAAGGCATTATCTATATTGCATTTCTTGAGCCCTGCAAAATGTGGTGCTCTGTGAGTTAAGGTCTACCCTGCCACGTGTTTGAGTATATTTGGTTTCCATGTTTGTCTGAATACATGATGCAGTGAGCTTTGGGATTTAAATGTTATTTTAAAACCTTGCAGCTCCAAAGATTAGGCAATGCTGCTGTGCTCTTTTAAAGGCATAGTGCTTTTGCTCTATTGCAGAGCTCTTAAGTAACCTCCTGAATGAGTGAGGAGGGATGGGATAAGGGACTGACTTGCTCTGGTGCCTCAGGCCTGTGGCTACTGCCACACAGGCTTGTTTGAACAAGTCAGGAATGAGTAGGAGCTGTGTTCACATTTTCTGTCTTCCCTCAGCACCTTCTCTTTTTCATTCTTTGCCAAGAGTGAGCTTTGGGAGTGCTGTTGTGAGTAGTAATTTCTACAAAAGGCATTGAAATTTAAAAGCTAAAAGGCCTTGTGGAAACACAGGTTTTAACTTTTTTTAATTGCTGAATACGCTTCAAGCATGACTGCTATGTTATGAACACATGTTTGTGGAAAATATTCTTCTGTACAAATATGTGGATATTTAATTGGTGTGTGCATCATGTGGGAGTGGGTTCTTAACACTGTCTTTCCATGCATATGTCTAATCTGGATCCTACCTTATCTAGGAGGAAATCCAATTAGTGTTGTTCATGGTGCTGCTAATGAAAATAGTGTTGTCCCTTTTGCATTCATCTGTTCAAATTGTTCCCTTTCACATTTTCCCCTCCTGCATATAGATATATGGCTGTATTAATTAAGAAAGCATGTCTGATACTGTTATTTCTGGCTATGGTGTTTAATTTTTTTAAAAAAAATTATGCTCCATTTAAAGATCTGTAATTACACAGCTTAACATATGTTATGTCACATCAAAATCATTGTCTGAATTATGAGCGGTTCAGAACAAACGCTCAGTAAAAGCTGCAGAAGCACTTTATTGGCTTGATCTATGCGATTGCTATGCCTTTCCTGAGTCCTGCAGCGAGGGATCTAAGTATGTTCCTTCCCACCTTTGTGATACCAGGCTGTGTGCTTCGTGTAGTTAAGATTTGAGTGGTACCTGAGAGTAAATAGTTTCTGTCTATACCCAGATTGACTCAGGTGCAAGTGAGTAGTGGGCTGGGGGCATGCATTGGAGGTTTCAACTGGCAGTTGCTTTATTTTGCTCTGCTCAAGGATTGATGTCAGGGAGTTGACTTAACACACTTATCCATGGGTTAAACGTGTTATCCATGTTCCAGTAGGGTCACTTCTCCACGGGAAAAGCAGCAAGCTGTTTGCTGGCTGTCCAAATATGGAAGCAGAGAGCCGATCCTTGGTGAGATTTGGAAGATGTCCGGGGAAGAGCCGCAGCACAGCGGGGATGAGCCGGTGGTGGCTGAGGTCTGTCCTTTACCGACAGGTGGCAGCTTGTAGTCAGAAAAGAGCATCTCCTGGGGAACTAGCCCTGCCATAGCCTTGTTTTTACAGTAATGCAGGCAGCATAGGCCTTTTCATTTCCATTGTGCGTACAGGGCATAGTCAGTTTAAGGTAAGAATTTATAAGCATTGATACCTGTATGAATTGGAAAAAGTACACGAAGTGTAGAAGTGTGATGAAGTTGCACAACAAAGGGTTGGTTTTCTTTGCAGTACTGCTTGTGGCATATTGTAAGAACTCCACTGAATCTGCAAGGAATTTTGCTTTAAAACAATTTTTGGAGTTTGTTGAATTCAAAGTGTATGAACAGAGCAAGGTCTACTGCATACCAGGTGACTAAAATCCTCAAATGGAGCAAGTAGTGCAAAAAAAGCTCCCTTCTCACACGTCTACAAACACATTGATGCTTATGTTGTTCTTTGATAAACTATTTATATGGTTAAGTACTTGTTTAGTTATCTTCATCCACTCTTGGTAGAACTGCTCTCCGATTTCCAATAACATGGGATTGCTTTGTATTTCAAACCAAAAATAAAAGCTTTATTTCTGCTATAAAAGTTGAAACTTCTTAATCTTTAATTTCTGTCTAAACATGTATGCAACTTGTTTGCTCAGACATATGGAATGTCAATGAAAATCGATACATCACCATGTCTTTTTTCACACCCTCCGTTCTCCCCCCTTATTCTTTTCCTTTAAGTACTTTTATATCTGATGGCTTTTTTCAATTCAGTGTGTTTTGTGAGTCTGACTTGTCCGTTCAGAGCACGTCTGCCACAAGGACTGTGTTGGCTTTTTTTGCACTTGCTTCATTGTCTAACCACAAGTCCATTCACGTGTTTTGAGAATGATCTGGCATCTTTTTTCATAACAACTGGACTTGAAATAGCCTGGGGAGGAATGTTTAGGGCAAAACTGGTGTGGTGTTGGAGACTGAATTCTAGGCTGCGTTGCAAAAATTTTAAATCTATGCTCTTAGGACGTAAGCCGTGTTTAGCTCTGACTAAGCTAGAGATGTGTTTATGAGCTTGGGGTAGGTTTTGTAGTTTGTGAGCTACCTTAGTTGGGATGATGATGCGTGGTGTCCTGGAACCTGTATTTATTATGGGGCTTAGCTGGTTATTTGCTTGGATCTTTTACCACAGGAGAGCTGGGTTTAAGTTCTGCCTAAGTGTGGGCAGGGTGATAGTGCAGGAACTGGCTTGAAGAGAGTCCATGTAAATATATGTATGTCACCTTCATCAGGCTTGTGCTTGCTTTTCTGAGTCTTGCCAGTAAATGGATATAGAGATCTTCTAACAGCAGTACTTTCAGCTTTTAGGACAGAAAAGCTTGTTTGGGGTGAGTTACAGTGGGAGTGGAATTGAGGGTCTTCATTCTAGCTTCTGCTTAAGTTAAGATAATCACAGGTGCTCTGGCCAGTCCACATTATCCGGATTGACAAGACTAGCTCTGATACTGCCAGTGTAATAGGAAAAGACTCTGACACTGTAATGAGCGTATTGGTACACGTTGATGTGGCTGTTGTACTGCGAGCCTGTGATACCGTTCTGCAGCTGGGGTCCACGCGCCTCCCTTCTCTGAAACAGACTCAAAAAGAAACATTAATTGCAGCAAACAGTTTACATGCAAAAAGGTTTTCTGGTAAGTGGCTATGAAATGATCTCTTCTAGATCTGGTTTGGAGCATTCCAAGTGTGGGGAGGCCACTGAGAGCCTTGGGTGGTTGCCTTGGCTGCTCCCTCGATGACTTTGACTAAATAATATGCACTTCTGTATCTCAGAAGTGAATGTAGCTGTGTACCCATATTGCTGCATAGATTAGATAAATTCACAGTGATATTGGAAGCAAAGGCTGTAGCCTGGGCTGGTATTTTAGTGATTTTTCTCCCACTGGGAGAGCAGTAAATAGTCTTAGATTGTAAAGATGGGACTAGAAATTGAGGTCACAGTATAATATGTAAGACCTTTTTTTTTCTACCTTGTTTACTTTATGCCAGGCTAAGTATTTCGTAGCAAAAGTAAATTTTTTGTGCAGTTTGTGAAATAAATAATAGAGAGATCCTGTTAAAAAATGCATTGCCTGGCTTCCTTATTTTAATATTAATAAGGCAGGTTGCTACAATAAAATTAGCTCTGCATGGTGTTTGTCACTGTACTGCCAAAGCAATAGAGTCTAATGCCATTCCTTCCTGAAATGAATCCCCAGGACAGCAGTATTTGTGCTGTTCTGAAACCTCTAACCAGGGAAGTTGGAGTTGAACTGTAAATTATGGAAAACACAGATTTTAATCTGGGAATCCCAAGTCTGTCTTTGGCCTTGCAGCTTCCTGGCTGCTTATGTGAAGTGTTTTAATGTTGTTTACACATGCATTTTGTCTGCTGTAGTGACTAATACCCAACTGCTTGGCTCATCATGTTTATTGACAACTTGGTAATCATATCTGTATGGTTTTGTAGTCCAGAAACCTCTCCTGGTGGGGGTAAGACCATCTGAACCATGAAGGTACTTAGCTAGGACTGTAGCACCCTAGGACACAGTGCCTTTTGATTTAAGGGCACGGGGCTGAAGGCATCTGAGGAACAAGAGTGACACTGCAATTGGTGCAAAGGAGATATTGTCTTTTTTATTTTTTTTTTTTTTAAAGATGAATCTGTGCCTTTAGAAGGAAAAGCCCTTTACCATCCCTGTGCCCCTGTGACTTACAGCATGCATTTATCTGAGCCACAGAGCAAAGGGAAAAAAACCTGTAATATTGATACATTTTGTTATGTGACCAGAACAGCATTTTTGTGCTTATAAATAATATGAACACTCATTGTATTAGGAGCCCTGTCAACTGAGGTGATATTTAGGTTAAAACAAGCATTAGGGAGTTATTTGATCACGGTTATAGATATTCTTCTGCTGAAATCTGCATTTAAGGCAAGATTAAACTCTCTTCATTTTACAGTTTGCATTTTTAGTTTAGGATCCAAATTGGAATTACATTCAAGCTTTGCCTGCCAACTGAATCTTTATAAGATTTTATTGAACATGAAAGTCTGTGAAGCAGGGAAGCACATATGTTTAAATACCATCAAGGTCTATGGGTCCAAATATCTGCTTAAGTGTTTTCTTGAAAACAGTCATGTTTCAAGTAGGCTTTTTAAATTTCCACTATAAAGAAATGTCTTGAGAGTCCAACAACTGGGACACACTTTCTTAGCTGGTGAACACCCATTCTGAATAACCAGGCCTTTGCAGTTCTGTGTTATTTCTACTACTTAAGATATGCTGTAGTAAAAAATCTGGAATTATGGATTCTGTTTATTGTATGTACTTTGTATAGATTGGATGAAGTTGACAGCTCAGCCTTGCTTACTGGCATCAGAAGTAAAACAACCCATGTCTTCCTCCCCTTTTAAGCTGCAGTCTGCAGGAGTCTTAGCTGAAAACGGAGAGAGATCTGTTTGTAAACATGAATGATCCCTTTGTGCAAGAGGCTGGGGGAGGTGGAATTCCCCCCACATTCCTTGTGGAAGAGATACGACAGAAATGTCTTGCTTTATGCCATTGGCCAAACAGAAATTTCATCCAGAAGATGGAGATGGTGGTTGGTTGTTTTTGGGGGTTTTTTTTGGTTGTTTTTTTTTTTTCCTGCAGCAGAAGGAAAGTGGGACAAGATGAACAAAAGGAAAGTCTGCTTCTCCCTTCTTCCTTCCAAGTTACTCTAGAGAAAGGCAAAACAAGGCAAGACAAGTGGTGCAGCTGTAGTTGGGAGTGCCTCTGGACTCCTGGCCAATGTCAGCTTGATGATTGTTTCTTTTCCTCTAT
>VYZV01011497.1:245414-262880 GCA_013401275.1 Pandion haliaetus | reverse complement strand
CTGCAGTATATGTAGAGGGCTGCCATTGTGGGTGCATACATAGGAGGATAGCTTGGAGCCCAGCTCCTCCATGTGTGATCACACACTGATATTATGCATGCTCAAATACGTATGTGCAACCGTGGGAGTTCTGTTCAGAGCTGTAATAAAGTGCAGTGCTCTGATTTATATTTTAGTCTGAATTAAAAGCGGCAAATTGAAAGGTAAAAGTGACTTTGGAAGGGACTTTATTACAGTGCCACATTAACGTTAACATTTATGGTAGCACAAAATATAACATACTTACACAATTTAACAGCTGCATAAGCAATAATTGATATTTCCTGACTCTCTATAGAGAAATTGTCTGTGCTACTGCATTAATTTTAAAACTTTTAAACTAGTCTGTGTTAGAAGACTGAGCTGACCTGATATGACCTCTATATGAGCTGCTGCTTTTCTCATATAAACCACAAACACTGTATACAAAAGGCTAATGAGTGTTATGTTTTTTAATTATGCTGACAGATTTACAGAGGGCTTTCTCTACAAAATTATAATTATGGCTTTTACTTGCTCTGTTTAATAACTTAACAGGTTACGCATCTCAACTGTGGAACAGTCTTATTTACTGCTGATCACGAGCTATAATTTTTGCCAAGTAGTGGCGACACTTCCACAGATTTCATTCTGTGACTCACACAGGCTCTAAAATACCATATTCTCTATTTGGGGCTTTCTGAGAAAAACACATCACACTTGGAAAATATGTTCTTATTCAGGAGATAACTGCTTTTCCACTCTATTTTTTTTAGTATGGGTATTGCTACTGGAAGTAAGAATTGTACATAGAGGATCCAGCAAGAGGCTACCAAGATAGTCAAGGACTAGCCAAGTTGGGCATGACCTCCAAGAAGAGGTTGAGGGAATTGGGCTTGTTTGTTCTTCTGGAGAGAAGGCCGAGGGAGAGGTCACCTAATAGCTGCCTTGAGCTATTTGATGGGTAGTTACAAGGGTGGTAGTTACAAAGATTGATCCCTGGTCTTCTCAGCAGTTACAAAAGACAAAGGGGAAAGGGCCACTGATTATAACTCGGCAGGTTAAGACATATTAGAAAAAGCTTCTCTGGGATGATGGGCAGCATTGGAGCAGGTCACCAGAGACGCTGAATGGCCTCCATCCTCAGAGGTTTCCAAGACTCACATGCAAAAAGCCGCAAACTGGCGATAGTCCAGTTAGAGCAGGAGGTAGGACTAAAGACCTCCAAAGGTCTTCTCTGTTTCTATGATTTTGTGAAAAAATTCTGAATCGCTTGGGTGATCAGGGACATGTACTTTCAGATTAGAAGCGATGACTCATGTCTTAATGAAATAATACTCTACTGCCTGGAGAAAGGGTAAGGGAGCAGTAGGAGGGAAATACGAGGGGGAAACAAGCAAAAATAAATGGCTGTTCTTTCTCTAAAGTACAGAAAGGATAACTGAAACTGATTGCTGGGGCCTCTATCTACTCTGTCCTGCTCACAGCCACTTAAGGTTGATGGTATGAAGTTCTGCAGTAACCAGTGTAGGTTACTGAAGAGGGGAGCCTCCCTGGAGCTCCAGCTGGTCATGTGTTAGGAATTGCTTGTTAGGTGGTCTTGACTGGCCATTCCTCTTTGCTAGTTTTTCTGATGAGCTGCTTTTCAGTGATTTCAGCTCCCAGAAGGCATGTTGAAGCTTACAGACACACACATGTCCTGCTGTAGGAGGAAGACTTCCTCAGGGAAATCTTAACCTCTCTGGTGCTGAGGAATTTTGCAGCCTGAGGCTATGAGCTGTTGAATAACATTATGATGCCTTCTCAACATGGACAGATTGGCCTGCTTTGAAAGTATAATATAGTAATACCATTATAATTCCCTCGAAATTCTCAGTGGTATGTATTTACCTAATACACCTTCAAATATATGGAAGTGTGAAGGATAAATTAGCGTGTTAAGGCATCCCTCTTGGTTCCTTCTATTCTGTTTCTTCCTCTTCCTGTCAAGTGCCAGAGGAATATCTATCTGCCTGGCTTTTGGTCCCTCTTGAATTCATAGGAGGGAGCAGCTGTTTTTAGTTGGGCTTTGAATTACCGCTTTGTCTTAAATGTGAATGACAAGCCTTGCATAGTTTCAGAAAAACAGGTAGGAACCTGTATAGTTTAAAACTGACATTGTTTTTTTGGGTCTGTTAAATGCACTGTGCCACAATCAGCATGTGAAAAGAAATAGCAGAACAAGTGAGTTTCTGCAAAACTGATGGATTTCCTGTGGGTATTTTCAGCTATCCTCCATCCACTAAAAGACTAGGACAGAAATTACACCTGAAATAGGGGAGGGTTGGATTGGGTTCAGAGGTGAATTTTGATAAGCAGGTGAACATCTGATTATGGACTATGCATATAGGAATAAAATGTATAAAATATAGTAGGAATAAAATTGTATTAAATGGATTTCTTGATGATAGAAGAAGAGTTTATCAGATTATGGTAAAATGACAATAATGGTTGTAATATGCTTGGAAACTGTAAGAGCAAGAGTTGTATTCTGTCAGTAAGAATGCAGAGCAGCACTGGAAATACCTCTTATGAAGAGTGGTTTTTTTGTGCCTCCTCTAAGGTAAATAATATAAAATAAGATGTATTACAGTGGATTGGATTGGTCATACCCATATATCTGATGTTGTAGCAAAAGAGTAAAGGGACAAGGACAAAGTCTTGATCTCTGAATAATGGAGAGACTGGTGCTGGGTGATTACCTCATTGTCAGTAATTTACGGGTGAGCTAAACTGCAATTGTTAGATGCATCTGTATCTTGGCATGAAGAATCTACCATGTTACTCTGTAAATTATTACATTGGTTAATTGTATCTTTTTTGTCTTGAGATATTTGGTTTGAAAATCTTTGGTTTTTTTCCTAAAGTGAATTTGCCGTGAGATCTCAATAGCACATTCTTTAAAGCAGTAGAAGTTTTTCCTCTTGTGCAAGTGTGTGTGAACTATGAACAAGCCCTCTTTTCATCTTCTCTTAGGTGAATTAGACAAGCTGATCTCCCTGCAGGGTGTCTAAGCTCAAGGGCATTTAGGAACTGGTACTGGAAACTCCCCAAAAGTGGTGCACAGTGGGGGTGCTGTGCCTGTACTCTCTTGCAAAGGTTAGTGTAAGGTTAAATCAGACCTGTCTCGACCTTGGTCAATTCCAGTCAGTGCCACAAAGCAACAGCTATATGTGCTCTTGTCTCTCACCCTCTCACCTGCTGCTTTTACCTTGGTACTGTTTCCCTTTTTAAGCCTTGTTTCATCTTCAGTGTGTCATGGTTATCAGCAACAGATTGTAAAAATACAAATACTGGATTATTCCAGTATCCATCTAGTCTGGTCTCAGGGGAACACCTTATTCCTCTGTTGTTACAGCTTTAGAGTATTTGTTTTGGGCTTTAGCCAGTGATGCTGCTGCAACATACTTTTGAAGAGGGGCCGAAATTCATTCCTGGTGCTGGAGGTCCAAAGGTTTGGCAGCCACAGTTACACAAGAATACAGCAGGGAGAGGAGTGGCAAGTAGAAAGGAAGAACATTGTGTGGGGAGGTGCTCTTTTTATTTTTAAACTCACATAGCTCTGCACATGTGACAGATGGTTGTCACCAGAAGTGAGTTTTGGGAAAGGAATGCTAAAATACTCTAAAGTTTCAAGGAAGGGTTGATAATTACCCAGTGCCTGTCAACTTTAAAATAGTTGTCAATACCCAAGTGTATGATAAAGTTCATATTAGAATAAAGGAAGAAAAGCAGGAAACATTCTCTGTCTTCTGGCAGAAATATTAATGAAATATGAGCGATTGTCTGACAAATGTGCACTGCTATCTTGTTTGGCAGCTGCAGTTATTACAGTAACAAAGGGATCAGCTCTGAACAGGAGGAATTGCTTTTTATTGTTCCCTTGACTAACTTGGGAAGCTTCTTCATCAAGTAATTGATGATACCATCACCAGTGCAGCTGGGACAATGTCCCAGTAAGTGAAAGCCAACAATATATAGCAGCAAAAGAGTAACTTACTGTAACTAGGTGGCATTTTCTGCTTTAAAGGAAGAAATAAAAAAATTATGCTGAGGGTGTCCTTTACCTCTGTTAAGACTTCTGCTATCTGTGTAAATGGTTTCTGCTTTCATGCTATGCACAAGAGCATGTGTAGTGTAAGGAAAAAGGCTTTAAGACAGGAAGAAAGAGAAATCTTTCAGTTTTACTGTGGCAGCAGTGGTAGCAATTCCTGCATGTGGTTCTGGTAACAATACCAGATGGACCATTTTATAAGATGATTGTGGTGCATGATCATCATTTCCTGCAGGCTGTTTTAAAAAGTTCTGTTGTATTGGTGGTAGTAGTTACATGTGTACTTGTCCATTGGGAAGGGGCTTGTAACCACTGGTTCACATCACCATTCCAATCCATGCAGCTGTGAGATGGTAGCTAACGATGTTGTTAATTATCTGGTCCTTGTACTGACAAATATCTTTTAAATGAATCTATTCCAGATCCATTTATTCACTAGTGGCTCCCATATAGACCAGACCCTTGGACATTTCTCTGTCACAGAAACAGATCTCGTTAGACAACCAGAGAACTACAAGCAGGTAATGCTTCTCTTGTAATTCTTGAATGCTTAATATGCTTTACACAAACATTGTTCAGCAGAAGGCTGCACTCCTTGTAACATGTCTTTAGCTTGGTTTCCGAGAGAAATAATGGCTTATATATTGAATTGTCAGTTTCCTCACAACTTGTATTCACCAGATAGTTTCTTCTAGTTTGATAGAACATAGACACAGAAGCATTAGGCTAAGTTTTGTAAAAACTGTAGACGGAGAGGGGAGAGACCTGACTGAATGTGCCACTGAAGAAAAGGCTTGTAGAAAAAAACATTCTAGATCGGTTGGCTGACTGACTGCTGTTGTATACTACCAGTAACCACATCTGGGCCTGCCTGTGACCTTGCCTGAGTGGGTTGTCAGTGAGAACACGGAGCGATCTGATTTCTCTCTCCAGGAGAGCCAAAGCACATCTGATGCTAGCATTCATTAATTCCAGCAATTATACAGGTTGACTACCTTTTTGGTTAGTAGTAAGGGGCTTTATTTTGAGAAATGTTTTAGAAGCACAGAATGGTTGAGGTTGGAAGGGACCTCTGGAGGTCACCTGGTCCAACCCTCTTGCTCAAGCAGAGTCACCTAGAGCAGGCTGCCCATGACCATGTCCAGATGGCTTTTGAATATCTCCAGGGATGGAGACTCTACAGCTTCTCTGGACGACCTGCTCCATGCTCAGTCATCGTCACAGTAAAAAGGTGTTTCCGTATGTGTTCAGACAGAACCTCCTACAACAACATAATTTTCCTAGTGTACTGTTTTACTCTTAAGTATATATTTCTGCTGCCCTGAAATACTCGACTATCACAGATGTTTCAGTTTATTTGAAGTAGTACAGTTTACTTGTTTCAATACAATATAATACATTTGTTTTACAAATCAGTTTGTAAAAGTTAATTGTATGTGAAACTGAAACAAGATTGAAATTTTAAGCTCAGCCCTAACAAAATCAGTATTTGGCAAATTTCTGCACTCTGTCCAAATCTATTTACTCAAAGAAGATATTCCTTCTGCTGCTACCTTAAGAACAGAAGTGGGCATTGTAAATACCGTGCACAAAAAAATTCAGAAAAGTAAGTTTGAAGATGGGAGATAGTCTTGTGTTCAAACCCCATAAAGTGCACGTTAATCTTTCATTACTGAGCATTCCTTGGATGAATGGTTCACATTCAGCCTCTTGAAAAGGCTCAGCTGTTTAGAACATTTTCCTGGAAAATTGTTGTTTTTCTAGATCAAATGGCTAAGTCAGCTTGAGATTTCTTTTTCATTCCTGCTTCACAGTCCCCCTCCTACAGTTTGCTCAGCAGCTCAGAACACACAGCAGCACAGTCCTCTGAAGCCTATACTTCATAGTCTTCCAGAGCTTAGCAAATGTCCAGAAAGGTCTGATGGGCTGGTACTAGAAACTTCCAGGCTGTGTAGAAGGATTTGCAACTACCTTTTTCCAAAGCCTTACCCTGAATATGTTGCTGACTTGTTACAGTACAGCATAATGATACTCTAATAAAGCCTATTTGGTTTTGACTGCACTGTTAATGAATCATTCCAGGAGTTTTCTTTCTTGCATGCTGCTCCCTTTCCTGGATGTCTGCTTCAGGTGTGCTGTTCAGTGGAGACTCAGGATAAAATGGTGTTACGGGTTTGTGTGGCGCGGTTTTCCTTGGTGCCAGGGGAGGGGGGCTGCAAAGGCGGCCCCTTTAAGAAGTTGCTTGGAAGAATTCGCTGCCCCAAAATGTCAGACGCGCGCGCCAAAATGTCGGACCTGCCTCTAGGCGGGGAGTGACGGTGATAACGCCTCTGGGAGAACATATTTAAGAAGGGGAACCGGTAGCGTGGGGGTTGGGAAACCTGAGAGGAACATTTCTGCCGACACTGGAGTTATGGAAGAGGAGGGGGAGGAGGGGGCGCCTGAGGAGGCTGATGGCTCTGCAGCCCGTAGTGAGAAGGCAGGCTGTCCCCCTGCAGTCAACGGGGGTGAACGGTGGAGCGGAGGCTCCCGAAGATGGCCGTAACCCCATGGTAAAAAGCGCGCTGAAGCAGTGTGAGACAGGAGAGCAGCCAGCGGAAAGGACCAGGACCCGCGCCAGGGAAGTTTGTGAGACACTGCAGCCCGTGGAAAGGAACCATGTTGGAGCAGTTGGTGAAGGACTGTCTCCCGTGGGAGGGACCCCATGGTGGAGCAGGGGACGAGTGAGGAATCTTCCCCCTGAGGAAAGGGGCGGCAGTGAGGATGTGTGGCGAGCTGACTCAACCCCCATCCCCTGTTCCCCTGCGCCGCCGGGGGGAGGAGGTAGAAAGCATCGGGAGTGGAACTGAGCCAGGAAGGCGGGAGGGGTGGGGGGAGGTTGTTCTGATGTTTGGTTTCCCTCCCTAATACCCTTGTGTTTTGTTTTTGTTTTGATTTGTAGTAAATTAAATTGATTTTGTTTTTTTCCCAAGTTGAACCTGTCTTTTGCCCGTGACCATAAGTGGGGAGTGATCCCTCCCAATCCTTGTCTCGACCCACGAGCCTGCCTTTGTATTTTCTCCTCATCCCAACGTGGCCAGGGGTGGGGGTGGGGGGGTGAGTGAGCGGCTTCGTGGTGCTTTGTTACCTGCTGAGCTGACCTGAAACCACGACAAATGGAAAGAATCTTTGTATTTTAAAAATTGTGTTTAGGTAAATTGCTATGGTCAAGAAGGTTTAGTGGGCAGGTATGTTGCTTAGTTAAAATCTGTGGAGTCTTCATTCCACCTTTCCCAGGCTTAAACAGCAAATACATGAAACAAGGGACACCCCCGTCAAAACAGGGTGACAGAAGACGTTTTCTTCAAATAAACTATGAGTGGCCACAGTCTCAGTCTCCAGTTCCTAGGATCTAACAGGTGCAATCCCAAACAGGCTCCAGCGGAAATTCTTTCTTATGTCACTTACTGCTTGGACTGGTCCAAAATTGGAATTGTTTGTCAACATAATCAACTGTGAAATTCTTGAAGCTCTCAAACCTGTTCAAGAAAAGGGGTTCCTCTAAGCTGCTCTCTTATGCCCAATTCTAAAATAAACAGGAAAAATTGCAGGAAATCATCTCAATACTTCAGTATATGTATTTTTGAAAGACTTAATTCTCACTGTCATCATTTGAGCAATCTTTGTAGATTTGTCTCCCCTTACCCTTATTTCCCTAAAGCAGCTTCCAGAAGTCGTACGCTCAGTATGTATAAAGAGCCCAATATAACAAGGTGGTATGGACTTGAAAATGCAAGGCTGTTTCAAGTGTTAGTTTTCCAGATAGATATAATACTCGGTATGCAAAGTGATGCTTCTTTCGAAAATGTAATAAAAAGCCTCTAATTTTCAAATATCTTGGTAAGATTAAGTAAATTATGCATATTTGAATAGCTTGGTTTTCAAATATTGGTGCAGATGGCAGTACTCTGCCAAATGTTTTTCCCAAAAACTGTGAAACAATTTTTTCTCTTTAAGTAGTGTGACATTTCTGTTAATGTTACCTCAAATAACAACCTGCTGCATGGATCAATAAAAAGAGCAAGCATGTCAATATGTCTTACTGTAACGCACCCCTGTTGGTGGATGGTGTTATGAATTCCTTCACATGTTAGGCATCCTTCAAAGGATAGAACTGCAAAGTAGATCAAAGTGTCAAAAATTAGCTATCACAGAAAGGACATTGTGCTGTTTTTATTGAAGCCTAGAGTTTATTTTCATCAAAAATAACCCTCGAGATAAGTTGCTCTGACCTGTAATAAAACAAGAGATGTTTGGTCTGACAGGATACAGATAGCTGTGAAGTTAAACTTCACTTTATGAAATGGAAAAGTCATGCTACTCCTTTTCTATAGAAGTTGCACATTAACTTGTTTAAGATGTTCTTCCCTTGGATTTCTGACTATAAAACTTTTAGTGCTTTTATGTACAGGGATTTTACTGGACATTATTATTCTTTTACCATCATAAATGTCTTTGTCAGATTCATAGAGTTGGAAGTTTTCCAAGCGTAATACTTTTAATTGTGTTTTTCTCTGGTGAGGCATGATCAAAATTCCAACTTTTCCTGCAGTTTGGCTTGGCTGTGGTTATATATGTGTGTGTGGCTGTGAGTTGCAGGTCACTGCTCTGTTTAGCTCCTGAGCCACCCAGGGGTGCCAGTGAATGGGAGGTGATGTTATTTCAGCTGGTGTTCAATTTCCATTTGAAGTACGTGTGCATGCTCATGTTAGCTCTTGACCTCTATGTGTATGTCCTTTCTTTCCCAATATGCTGTCATGTCTTTTTGAGCACTTTCTGGCTTGCAAAGAGTTGCATGAGAAATATGCTGGTAGTCATTTTCTCAGCAGAAGCGACTCAGTCGATGGTGGTTATGGAACCATTTGCCTGTGAGGCCGTGCTAGAGCATGCAAATCGGGGACAATTACAATGCAGCAGCGTGCAACGGCCTGTGCATTGCTAGGGAGCTTGGATGTTCATTGTGTCTTTTCTTGAAAACCTCTTGCGTGTATCGCTTAAGGTGTGCTAGAACATAGTCTAGAGCATCTTGAATGTCTTGTGTTTTAGTACATTTTCCATGCTGTATCAGTACTGCTTGTTTTTAAATGGTTCCCCATGTCAACTGGTGTGGGGCTGGGCGGCTGCTGTTATTTGCCAGCCTGAAATATCTCAGGGCAGAAATGGAGTTCTGGCCTCTGGCACTTTGGCTACAGTAGTTTGGGAGTGTACTGGGGAGAACATGCAGAAGATGTGGCTCAGGGTAAGCAACATCTGCCCGAACTTTCCAGGTTAGTATGGTCTTATCTGTGAGGATGCAGTCACATTCCTCTTGCGACTGTGAGGACAGTGGTTGTGACGTGTGACCATTTGGGTAGTTTTTTATCATTGTAAGCATAATATAATCCCATCTTGTCTATGAAGCCCATTTACCTTAATTCTGCATTGCAGCGTTACCAGTTCTGATGTTTTACCTTGAGCTTGAAAAAAAGTACATTGCACTTAAGAGTCATTAAATTAACTTTCTCATCAAATTGTTACCATATAGAGATCAATGAACTTTGAAGCAAAGCAGCCTAGTCCTTTGGTTTCTTCCGTCTCTTGATATACTGCTTTATAAGTGGAATTCAATCTTGCAGGTTTTGTGATTAACAGAGGTTAAAAGTTGTAGTCAGAGCTCAGGTCATTGGTACAAAGCTGGCAGTGCTGGAGTGATCATTGAAATTGTAATGAGTAAAGACGACACCTTTAAATGCCAGTAGATCAATTTACTGAGTTTGATGGCAAATAAATAATGCAGCTGTCTGCCAGACAGACATGCAAAGAAATTCATAGAACTTGGATGTGAGTAGCTAATAATTTTGTTTTAGGGTTTTATGGAAAATATTTATACTTGTTGATCATTAACATGTTTTAAAGGGAATTTATTTGGCTTAAGGAACTAAGGTCCTTGGTAGCAAGTAAATAGGAGCAAACAAATAGTCTGTCTGACTTTACATGCATAATGTATGGTCAATTCCATGCCCATAAAAAATTCAGGTGAGCTTTAGCTCTCCAAGCAGCAGGGATTGGGTGGGATGGGATAGGATGGTATGGGCATATCATTGATCTGCTTTCTGGACTGTTCATGTATTGGGGAAGGAAGCCAGTGTACAGTATGTATATTGCTTCCTTCAGTCAGATGGGACTCCATAATTTCTTATTGGGACATTCAAGGGGTAAACAATCAAGGCTGTAAGATAAGTTGATTGTGGACTCTAAATCTCGTAGTAGTTTCCATTTAAAACATCTGTCCCAGATGGCTGTTACAGATGGGTGACAACAGGTTTATTCTCTGTGAGTAATAGCCCATGGTTTGAATTCATGCAGAGCACTGAAGAGCTTCTGTTCTTTTCAGAACAAGTACATTCAGAGTGGGAGCATTAGAAACTGATAGGCTTTGAATTTTCAAAAATATTGAACATGCATTTACTAGTTACTTTGCATGAAATTTGAGTCTTCAGTTTGCATCATGTCCATACACATGTGGGCTTTTGCACTATTTGCATAAAGTCCTCCTGATCTGCTGAAATATGTTATCTGCATAGGCATGTGAAATGGTAAGATCAACCAGTATATTCAGTGCACAAACACATGTGAATTTTTGGTCCACTTCTGTCCGAGTGACGGCACCACCTCTTGGAATGTATGTGAAGGCAGAGCAGCAAAAATGAAGTCTGTTATCTAATACAAGTTACTCAGCTGGTTACTGAATAATTGTTATGGTACTGCATTATCTCCAGAAATAGATCCTAAGTTACTGACTGTCTTGGATGAAAATGGAATTACTATGGCAGGATAATTCCAGCGGCTGTGTGCCATGCTATATTTGGTGTCCTTGTGCTGGTTGTCTGAGACTTCGTGGAACGTTCCTAGTGGTGACAGATGCTCCAGGCAGGAGCTAAATGAAAAGAAACAGTTAAAACCCTGCTGCTAAGCTTGACACTGTGTCACATTACTGGTTTGACACAGACCTGTACTAGTATGTAGTGTTTCTGTAATCAACCCGGTTGTGGTCTTGTATGGTAGGGGTGAAGGATGTGTAACCTTATTTGAATTTCAGAGAGCCTGCTAGGGGACCATCTGATATTTTATGATGTCCTTCCATCTGTTGTACAAGAAGCAGCTGAACCAACACATTTCTCAGAGCGTAGATACCAATGGAAAAAAATCACATTTGTGCTATAGTCTGTGATGCTGCTGTGTAGATGAATTCAGGAAGTGAAGGCTTGTACTGCATGCAAATCCCAGAAAAAAGATTTGTTCTTTTCTGAAAAAATGACCTTGAGCTTCAAGGACAATCTGCCTTCGTTTGTATAAATTGTCATAGATTCCTTATCTTCTGTGATGCTCTGGCAACTAATTCTGTTTGATCTGGCCCTCAGCTTTTTATATGTTCATTGCTTCATTCCCTTGGTAAAAGCCATAGTTGTCATTTCTATCATGGACTAGGATCAGTATTTCGTGTTGTCACTGCTGTTCTAATTAAGGGCAGCTTTGCCTATTTGTCATCGTGTTTCAGTTTCTCGAAAGGAAAAAAATACTTGAAATTTCTCAAGTGGACCCTGCATAAAAAATAATACAGCATAAAGTTCAAGAGTAATTGCATCGGGGCTTGTGAGTATTTGTGAAAATGTGGGGGTTTTGGTTTTGTTCTTTTTTTTTTCTGTGCATGTTCTGTCTGAAATCCCTCCTTGGCCAGTCTTGACTCCACAGAAATCTTCATGGAGATTGATTTTACTAGGTGTTATGCCAGGCTCTATGTGAGCTCTTCATAGAAAGGTTGTAGCATGAACCAGTTTTCAAGGTGGGGAGAGACCATGTTGCTGCGAATGAAATTGGAAAGGTGGAGAACAGTCTTCCCCAAATGAATACAAAGGTCTGTGACACAGTTCTTGGAGCAATAGGGCAGAAGAGACAGCCAAGCCCCTAAACACAATGAGATTTTAGACTTACTCTACACACTGCCAGAATAAACTTAATTTGAATCAGTAGTGACTCCTGACGAGTTACTAAATCTGCTTACAGGGCTTCAGATGACCAGAATCTTTGGATTCTGGCACTGTTGAATTTTCAGAACAGAAAATAAGCTGATAGATTCTGTATCAGAACATTTTTTTTCTTTTCCTTTTACAGAACTTTTTAAAGGTACAGGTTTTTCTAACCCAATGCATCAAAATTTTTACCTGTTTTTAAGCAAGTTTGTTTTTCACTGATGATTGCTGCTGGGTGCATCTTAAATAAGTTACTTAATGATGAAATGAGAAGAAGTTCTAGAACTGCTGACCTTTAATAAACTTCAGGGTTCACCAATGAATTGTATGTTAGACCCATGGACACACATGTTTTGAAAAGGTCAATTATGACAAGTTTTTTGAATTTGCATAATTATGCTCACCACAGCACTTTGAATGAAAATAGTAAATGCTTTGCCCTTTTAAAGTATTAGGTTTTCCTCTCCTCCTGTCTTTAACTTACTTTTACTAAACCATTCTGACATTATTCATTGAAGAACACAGGGAATATGGACTGACTGTGTTAGGAGCTGCAGGCTGGGAGCAGAAGTAGGGCTCTGGACAGGCAGAGGAAAGGGATAGGACAAAGAAGAACAACCACCTCTTTGCTCTGGCTCTTGTTCAGTGAAGTCAGGAGCTGGAAGAGACTGCTGGACAAGAAGCCTGCATGAGGGCATTGGGAAGGCAGGGTGGCTCTGATGTGAAAGAATTCAGATCATCTGGGTGAAAAGAGACTGAGTGGGGCACTGAAGAGAGGTTGTGGCAGGAGGGGCTGAATATGGACAGAAAGGTCAAGACTGGAGAGGAGAGTTAGGACAGGGAGCTGTGAACGGGGAAGATGAGTCTATCTAAAGACATGAATCACTGTCTTGTTCCTTGCAGGATTCTGAGAAATTCCCTATTTGCAGGAAAATGTCATCTCCCTCCAGCGATGGTCCAAGTGGACAACCTACTACTGCTGCTAGTTAGTCTATTGACCCAAGAATCTGAAGCATATCTAGTATCTCTAGAGGTTATGGTCCTGCAGATATGCAATGGGTATCTCTCATGCTGCAGGAGGGATTTTCAAAAGTGTCTTTCTAAAAACACCAAAGATGTTAATAGTCTAAATTGGAGTATGATATTGCAGTGTAAAGTATGTTTATTAGGATATTTTATCACAGAACCATTGTATCATTCAGAGAGCAGAGTGCCTTGTTTCTGAGTTAGAGCTGTGGTGAAGAAAGTGGTTCATGAAGGTGAAGAAGTAATATTAAGAGTGGGAGAATTGTTGGAAGAGGAAGGAAGCCTTAATAGCTGAGACAGTAGAACTTTGTCCTGGAGAGCTGCAATACTTTTGTGCCTTTTGGGTTCTCAAGCTCCCCATGGCAAGTTACTTGAACTAGACTTCCCATGGTGGGCTGCAGATGGGATGTTTACGTTTTTTTGTGCCCAATTTGATGCTCAGAGATCTGACTTCTGGAAATGTTGAGTGTTCCTAGCTGCTACTGAACTTGGTGGGGCCTTGGCGTGGAGCCCCTCAAGAATTTCAGCAGTGCAGGCAGCATCACCTAGTAATGTCAGATTTAACCCCAGATGGTGTAGTAGGTCCTTGCAGCACACTGCTCTGCTGAAGTATGAGGCTGGATCCTAGAGCTGGTAGAGTGGTATGCTTTGATGCAACCTGGGCCAGCTGCCTGGTTTCTTCCACTAGAGCTGATCTGCCGAGGCAGTGTGCCATGGCTATGTTGGCTCAGGAACTAACTCACTGAAAACTACCTAAAGCATCCCTGCAAGTTACTGAGTTGCTCTCGGTAGATGTATCTATGAAGTGCTTGATAGTAATTTTTAAATTCTCTGAAAATCGGATCTCAGAAGTCTCAGTTAAGGCATCCAAAAGAAATGGAAGCGTTTTACTTTCATAGCTTTGCTTTCATTTCCATTTGTAAAACAACTATAATACTATCATCTCATCTCACATGGGTCATTAGGAAAGATAACTTGTTTATGCGGAAGATAAAAATTCTGTCTTTAGAATGGGATTTGAATGATGTATGGCAAATAAGTCCATGGCTTCCTCTGAAGAATAGACAGAATAATATGCAATTTAAAAGGAAAAGGAATAGCTTGTGGAATGAGCACCAGCCATTCTGTGCCCTTGGTGAGACAGATTATGAAGGGAAATATTTTGGTCACGTAATTCTAGACCTTATACACATGGGATGGTCAAATTAGTGTTGTTTAGGCAGCTTGAATTCTGGCACTTTTTAACTTTGAATGCTTCAGTTTCCAACCTTAGCAGTTGTCTTGCTGGAGTGTGCATTAAAAGTGTAAGACATACATACTGCCATGTGCTCTGAACAACACTGTCAGTCAAAGCCAATGCTTTTTTTTCCACTGTTAAATTACTTAATGTTTTGTGGTGGTGTTCCAGCCACAGTTACTTTATATGTTTTACATGCATGGTAGTCAGATTGGTGGGAACTAACATGGGAGCTGACATTAATATTGCAGAGGAGTGCAGATCTGATAACACATTGAATTATATATGTGGCTCCAACACCTAAATGCAGGAGGCATGGAGGCTCACACAAGAAAGCTTGAGGGAGCTGAATGATCCAGAGTACTCGATTTTTGATAGCGGTTGTTCAAATAAGAAAGAGTAGAGGCTGTAAGGATGGATTTAATATGAAGGTCATGCAAAGGCTCAAATGAAATAAAGCCTCTGTGCTGCTGTATGATGAGCAGGGTCTGGAGCACGTCAGTGATACTTGGCTGGTCTGAGCTGGCTTTCTGACCATGTCTGAGAGTCCTGCCCGGTCCTAGACTACTGCTTTCCCTTTGGTGCCCTGATATCAGTAAGCTGAATGATGGAGCAAGAGCTGGCTGTAAACCCCCATGGGTTGTGCTGTTGAAAGATTTATTTTTTTCTCTCTAGATCACTCTAGTTTGGTCTTTTGGTGGTGTAATGTCAGGAGCAGAGTGCCTGCCACGGTGCTGTGCACAATGAAATCTGCTGTACTGGGATAGGTAGAGTTTCAGAGCCTGTAGGGAGGATGAGCTGTACTTGGAAATGCACATTTTCGTTGTGTGTGAGGATATTCAGCATGATACATTAAAGTGTTTTGGCCCTCTTAGAGGGACTGCCTAGATCACCTTTAAAATCCAGAATACTTACTACTTGTTTTTCTGGGAGAAGACTCTGTTGGTTTGAAGCTTGGTACAATGAAGGTTACTGAAATTGGAAAAAAGCTGTTGTATTTTGTTTATTCTGGCTGTGTACATGGGAACCCCTCCTTACAATTACTGGAACAGCAGTGGATACTGTCTTACAAATGGGGTGATTCGGTTCTTGTTATGTATTTCCTGTAGAGTAGGAGAGAGGCTACTGAGAAAACAATTTAAAAATGAAATAAAAAACCTCTTGGTGATTCAGGTATCGTTTGTCCTTCTCACATTTCATCGTAAGGAAAGAATAAGCACTAAGAAAGCAAAGAAACTGTCAGTGACAGCATGTGCTGCCTACCCCGTGCTGCGTGGCAGGAACAAAAAAATTTTATTCCTGTGTTTGTTTTAATGATTCACTCTACAGAAGGAGGGGGTAGGCTGCCATATCATTTTCCTTCCGAAATACTGTAGGCAATTGATTTTAAGTTCTTTTGCTGACATTTATCACATAAAACATGGTTTGCTATAGTAGTTATTAAAACCTGTTGGAAACAGTGGATCAGGTACTCATTTGCAAAAATGACGCAGAGCAGATGCAACCCTTGTCATCCACGTAAAATCAGGAAGAATTACAGAGGTCAAATGGCTTCAAAGCTGCTTTTAGACAGTGTCTACTTGTAGCTGAGTTCCTGATCCTTCTTAAGAAAGTGAAAGGCTCTGGCCAGCTGTGCACTCTACAAGCATGAGCAATCAAATTGTGCAAGATAATGTATATTGGTATTTCTAAGGCAGATTCAAGTCAATTTTAGAAGGGATTACTTTGAAGAAAAGTTAAATATAAATTACTTGCCCTTGGAATGCTTTGTGTGGTCTTCTGTTGGGGCAGACAGCAGACCAGTTGTCTTGGGTGAGGAATTCGTCTCCTAACTTCCCTGGTTGTCCCTGTTGTGTTGCTGCTGGAGGTTTTACTGCCCTTCTGGAAGCAGTGGGGCTTGGCTTCCAGATCCTGTCTGGAAGATGGGCAAGGAATATCCAGAGCCAAGAAGCAGCTGGAGGTCAGACTGGAAGTTTGGGGTTGATGACAGGAGAATGGGATGAATGGGTACCTGTGGGAGAGTTAATTTAGGGAGGTTGGAGAGGCTAGAAACGTATGGAGTGACTTACTCATGCTGTAGAAAGAAAGAAAGAAGCCTCTGCAGGAGCTAAACTGCTTTAAATCTCAAAGAATGAATATGATCAAAACTATCTCCTCTGTTTCTCCTTCTCTGCAACTGTCTATGGTGTCAGATGGTTTTCTGCTCATCTGATGTCTGCTGTTACTGGCTGGTTCAGTTCCACCTGCTCTGGGACAGGCGCTTTTCACCTCCACAGTCCCCTCAGATCCTGCTGGCGGTTCCCTTTCAAAGCAGTGTGGAGTATCCCATCCCACAAGGAGGCAGGACATGTAACGAGCTTTGCAAAAGGCAGATAGGGACAGAGAATGTGCCTGTGTTTATGTATCACTAAAGGAAAATCCTTATATCCTTGTAACTGTGTTGGTTAGAGATGGGCTGGATAAGTGAGCGGTAGCGTGAGTGGAAAATTGTTTGGGCCACTGAACTCAAATTGGTGTCTACTTGTTAGTGGCATGCTTCTGGGATCAGCTTTTGGGCCAGTACTCTTTAAACATCTTATTCATGGCTTGAATGATGGGATGGAGCACACCACCAGCAAGTGTGTGGACAGTACCAAATTGGGCATAGCAGTGAATACACTGGAGAGCAGCGCTGCTGTTCAGGGGAACCGAGACAGGCTGGAGAAATGAGCTGAGAGGAGCCTCAGGAAGCTCAGTAAAGGCTAGTGCAAAGGCCTGCATCTGGAATGGAATAACCCCTTGCAGTGGAACAGGCTGGGAGCCGATTGCTTAATAAGCAGCTTTGCAAAAAACCCAAACAAAAAAATCAAACCCAATAGTTGGGGGTCCAGGTGGACAACAAGTTGCCCAGGAGCTGGCAATGTGCCTCGGCAGCAAAGGCTGAGCGCATCTGTTATGGATTTGTGTGGTGCGGCTTTCTTTGGTGGCAGGGGCAGGAGGCTGCAGAGATGGCCCCTTTAAGAAGCTGCTGGAAAATTCCCTGGCGCCAAAATGTCGGACCCGCC